>JARFNW010135100.1:0-10952 GCA_031763155.1 Dirona albolineata | reverse complement strand
CATTGGATAGAAACCAGTGGCGAAAGTTTGTTTATGATGCTTAAGCCTTACACCGAAAGGTACAAAAGGTAAATTGACCAAGAAAGTAAAAATACAGGTCTGATGGTGATCCCAGATGTCATTTTCCAGCGTTAGCTGAGACCAATATATTATATCTCCTCAAGAACTTGAGGGCCTGATGAGAGTAATTGGGTCTTTAACTTTTAAATGAGTGCTCATTTCAGTCATGGATGATGGCTGGTATTTTCCTCATAACCTTGTTAATAAAGTGCCACATTAGCATTGGATTGGATTTCTCTGCTGGTGGTGTCCACGAGAAGTAGAAGAACAAACACTGTGTTTGATCAATAAGACAGTTGATTTTTATCCCACAACCAACCTTTTCTATCGTGGGCGTGCCAATAAAATTATAAAATTGTCAACTCAACTTGATGCTTATCACTTCGGTAAAGCTCTCAATTTCAGTGTTTTATCTCGTCACATTTCCAAAAATAGAAGTCTTGTCTTTGGGAATTTGTAACGAAACTGTTTTCAGCTGAGACTGAGATCAAGTGACATTTCTTGAAGTTGAAGACATTAACTTCATTAACTGTTTAAAAACCAATCAAGACAAATCAGAATTACTTTTCCATCCTTGGTTCCTTTCACTCTCACTGTGATGCATCTAAACAAATGGCAAAGCAAAATTGAAATGGAACTAAAAAAGGCAAAAACTACATCGCACAAGGTTTATTTATGCAAAAGTGGTAAGGTCCATTATCTGACCCTTAAAATAATACATAAACAGCATTCAGTATACATGCAGCCTATAATAATAATAATAATATTCATTAAAATTAAATTTCACTTTTGTGTGTAGATCCTTTTTACTAAAATACAATCCCACTCTAGTGATGTCTATCTTACCGAACCTGAACACATCACTAATAATATAATTGCGCAGTGGATAAGAAAAGTACCGAGCTGTTTGACAGCAGACACAGAAGACATTTCAAAACATATAATATGTAATACATTATCATTATGTGCTAACTAAAAAATGAAAGTTGATTATTATTATATTATTACATTCAACTGACAATGAATACACTGTGATACACAGTATGTTGTAAAAAATCACTACAAAGATGAGGTGAATTGATTAGCAATGTAGCACAGGTAAAATTACCATGATATTGTGCAGGATACTAAGACAAAAAAACACATTGATTTATCTTTTTTTACCATTGTGTAGAGTTGGAAGTGGAAGCTATAAAATATTTAAAAATAAAAAGCAGCTTGCGTTTTTCACTTGAATTACTCCATAAGCAAATCAATGATTTTTGTAGACTAGTCTACATGAACTACATGACTAACATTAGTGACTGTAAATTGATAAATAATAGCAATAGACTTTACTTTCCTCACATAAGTTACTAAAATCAACAGTGTTTTGTAAAAATGTGCCACTCACTTGTTGTCTGAAGCTTGAATTACATACAGTACAAAACAAAAAAAAACACCCCCAAAAAATGACAATGACAAACCCCAAAACCCATGAAATTTACATTTATCCACACAACTTAAAATCAAACATTGAAATGGAAGGTAACGTCTATTGTTGCGTAATACCTATTATTACTATTACTAAATATGATGACATTACACTGATAAAATAAAATGTGATTAATCTCAACTTTTCAATTGCACCCCAATCAATAGAATCAAACTTTCAAAGTAAAATCTAAAAGGATTCTACCCACAGGATTACAAAATTATAATACAAATAAAATTTGTTCAGAAATAAAATTAAAAAAAGTGCTTGAGTGTATGACTGTCTACTTAAAAAAGAAAACATGACAATAACAACTGTTTGTTGGGGAGGAAACATCACAGAGTGGATAAAATTATTCTTTTAAAAAAGCATAAAACTATGATAACCAAACTTGTACACAAATAAACACAAAGGACATGATGCATAAAATAATTCTATATAAATCTAATGTTTATTGCATCCAATAAGATGTGCAATGTAATGTAAGTAGGTACTTCAAATATTTCCCAATGCCCTCCATCCTATATCATTTGTATTAAAAAGTGCTCGACAAACAAGTCTAAATTGACCAACATGTGTGTACAATGTGATTTTTGCGTTTTAACTATGAATGGACCATACAGCAAATAAACTCTACATTTAAAAAAATGGAATGAGTGAAAAACATAGCCTCTTCTAATTATAATGAAAACAAAATGTGGCAATACAAAAACAAAAACTTTTTTCATAGGACATTTAAAAATACCAAAATGCTAATGATACAAAGCTTTATGATGAGAATAGATAAATGTTGTATAGAATCTTTTGCTCCTTGCTGTGGGATGACAGGTGTGCTCTTAAATACCATGAGAAGACGTAAGGGTTATGATCACAACGGGAAGGACAACATCCAGACAGTAAGAATGGACAGAGAAGGAGGAGGGTGATCACAGTGGCATGGAGATTTAGGAAAGCAAAAATTCAAACACAGAAATATTCATTTATTTGATAATTAATAATAATAATAATAATAATATGTAAAGGGGTAGAGGTTCAATCAGAGCTACCAAGCACTCAAGATCTTTTTCAAAAGGAAACGCTATTTTTATAAATTCCCCAAAATTAATTCAGACAGTAAACAAAATAGCAGTGGTGGCATTACACAAATAAATGTCACTGGTCACCCATCAGGACTCAAAAGCATGAAGAGGTCATTTTGTTTATTCAAAGTCCCTTTTCTTCAGAAGACTTGAGACTGTGACAAGCCCCCAGGGGTGTTCACTGTTATGAGGCAAAACAATTGGGATGTATGCTGGATACATTTGTTTCTAAAATTGAACTTTTTTCATATAAACGTCACAACATGACCAATGAATACAAAAACGACACAAACCATCTTTATTACTTAAATAATGAGAAAAATTGCACAGATTCCAAAGAATATATCTCAACATCAAATGATGGCCAAAATTGAAATAGGTACCGGGTTCTGAAGTTGGCTCTACTCCTCCATTGACAGATGTTTGTTATTACAATTATAACCATAACTTTCACGTTGTTCTTTTTCCAGAGTGCACACTGTACACCATTAACTCAGTATTCCTCCTTCCTCGCCCAAAAACTATTTTCAATTTCAGACTCTACCAATGTACGTAATGTCCAAGTCAAATTCTGGATACAGATATTCAGAAAGGAAAGTGGAAGAAAAAAGTCAGTCAAAGATAAATCGAGGCACTGGGACATTTAATTGATTTCAATTTCAGGGTTTTGGTCGCAAGAAGTTATTTTCATTTCGTGAAAATTCTCTGTCACTTGGTAGCTCTGATTTCGACAAAATATCATAATATAGCATGATTGATATGAATTATACAAAAAAGTAAAAGATAAAATATACATTATATAAATATCTACATGAGGATATTAAGCCTTCGTGAGAGAATGATTTTTGGATATTGTTACATGAGTATGTGACACATGTCTACCCTGTCTAAATCAAACATCAACAATTATACACTTGAAGTTTACAGACAGCACATTGGTTCATTTGATTATGTCTGCACTCACATAAATTGCATGGTAACGACACAAAACATACACACAATCAAATACATTATTTTGCAATGTCGACTGGGTTTTTGACCAAACTGAATCGCCTCATGTAAATGTTGTATCTGAACATAATCTTTGTTGTTAGTCATCTTGGATTGCTCGATGACCGTCCTAGTCCTAATGACAAAAGGTCCATAAAATCAGCCATCATTCTCAGAAACGCTCAACGTGGATCCCTGTGTAAGTAGTATGGTAACTGAAGAAAGGAAGATCATTTCTGAACAGATGAAGAACATTACGTGTGTGTTGGTAAAATGATTTTAGAACTATTGATTTCATCAAGCCAAGTTAGACATTCCTTTGATATCTGTTGTTAGAAATCTCAAACATGAAATCAGGCAAAAGTTAATGCTTGTATTTGGAGGATATAATGACTAGACAAGCTTTGTTGGATTATCATATTTAGTCATTATAATTAACGCAATAAATCTTAATATATATTGACATTGAAATGAAAATCAGAAAACCCCAGATGGTTACATGTTCCCATTTACAACAGAGCTAATGGTTTTATAAGCAGTAAGAGCTTGAACTATGATCTCTATTATTATAAATATGAATATGCCTGATGTGACATGCTAACTCTCAGGGTGACAGTTGTAGGTCTTATGCCCATTTTGAAATTGTTAATAGTTACACCACAAAGTATTTTCTTAGACTTGAAGTGTTATATTTTTTAAACCCAAGACTTGTGATTTGACAAAGTGTTGAATTTGAATCGTAATAACATTTAACGTCAACATTCATGTCCTCACCATGTCAAATTAATACATTGAAGGATTCATAAATTGATAAACATAGAATAGGATGAATTAAAAGAAGAAGAAAAAAGAAAATACTTTAAATGCATTTCTGTAAATAACAAATTAAAAAACAACCAAAATAATTTGATCCTCTTGCAATCAACTGCTTTATAATTAAATCAAGATTTTAAATTAGCATCAAGATTATTCAAATGGCACTCAAAAATATGTATTAAAAAAAATGAAGTTGCTGTTTAAACAAATCACGTAACAATTTTAAGTACTGTAATTTATGATATGAGCAAAATCTCTCTCTACATATATAAATAGAATAAAACTTTCAAAATATGATTTGATTGAACATAGCTACGTGTTAAGAAATAAAATAATGATCTTAGAATTTTTGTAAGAAAATTAGATCAAAATAACATGGTTGAAAATAATTCAAATAACTAACAAGAGAACAAAGATCTAGTATACAGGAAAACGTTTTATGTACATTTATTTTTGTGTAAAAATAACATCAATAAGGATGGGAAATAAATATTTGATTTGGGAATTTTAATTTACATATTATTATAGTATAAGTAAAGATGCAGAAATCTAATATATGAATTGAAGACACAGAAACTAAATAGGCCAGATATATTTCACAGTATAATACAAATGAGACAGTTACAATACCGGTGCAAACACTATTTCCAGTCATCAGGTCTTGCTTCCATCCATTGACTATTTCTCCTGGGCACAACTAACAGATTTCAGATCTGAATACACCACTAACGGCGATTTTTTCCCCCCTTCAAATTCAAAGTAAAAGTAAACGACTATTGCTGCATCAACCAATCAATCAAATAGGCAGTGGAAATGTGGCAGCATTCAAATTCAAGAAAATAATTTTTACAGACATTATAAATAACAATACTGATCAGAAATAAAAATAAATTGTATATTTTTGCAAACATAAGATTTAAAAGAAATGAAGTTAGAGCGACAGTGACAATAATTTGTGTATTTAGATTTGTTACCAAAATGCAATCACCAATACTCGAACTCAAAGAATAATCTGTGAAAAATCACAAAATTGCAAAACCCTGTGACAAACAATCAATGAAACGAAGGGATGCCCTTGTAAATAACCGATCACAATGTCAGGGGTCAAAATCTTAAATGGAATAATGAAATGTCAAATATGATTGTGTAAATTGCACATACCATTCAATTCAATTCTTACTGCATTCAATTTTGCAAAATATGTGATTTAAAAACATTAAAAATATGTCAAATCGGATATTAAAGCTAAGCTTTATTTCATTTGCTTTGGTAAAAAATAAATAATAAAAATCATAGATAATAATATGATTGAAACACCAATTTGCTGGGAAAAGACAGCTTATAAAACCCAAGCCAGAACAGCGACACAAGCCTTCCTCCCCATCTTGATGCTACAGGTGAAAAGCCATTCCGATAGAGCAAAAACATAACTAGTGAAGAGAGGACGCGTTAAAACTCTGTTCAGCATATCATTTCACCCAAGCAGATTCACATATATATCATCTCTCTCACAATCCAATCCACCCCACATGTGACTAGTAGTTGATTCCAATTGGTTGACACGTTTCTATGTCGGACAAAGAACTGGGGAGAGAGAAGAAATGTTATTAAATAAAACACCTTTCGATACAACCCAATGGAGAAATTGAATAGAGCTAAAATGAGGTCAGATTAAAATTAATGAATAAAACCAATATGGATGACCATGAAATGCAAGTAAGATCTCTGTGACTCTTTCTTTGGACCCATTGTATTGACATTAATGACATTCTATACTTTTCCTATCCGGAAAGCCGTTGTTACATTGCCGTTAATTAGTGTAGTGTAATTAAGTGCAGATTTTCTGTCTGTCCAGAATCAGCAACTTTTACGCAAAAAGGAAGACATTGGATAGAAACCAGTGGCGAAAGTTTGTTTAAGCCTTACACCGAAAGGTACAAAAGGTAAATTGATCAAGAAAGAATATATATATAAATGTGTGGGTTTAAAAAAGCAGGGCATCAATTTTCAAAGAGAGCTCTGTCTTTAAAAGACTTGTGGTCAACAAATCAGGGTGATTGGCTTGATTTTTCTTTTTATCGAAGAATTTAGTTTCCTACATAGAATAGTATTCCCAGGGCGCAGTCCTCGAGAGAAGAAAACCATGCACTAAACGGGACCAGTAAATTTCACTGTGGTTAAGAAAATGTATTGTTTTTAAGTATCAACATGATCTTAGAACCTTTCTTCTCGCAGTTCCCAAGCAAATACAATACTATACACACAAGGTCGCAGGTTTGAAACTGCCTTCGTTTCAGATTTGCAAATAAGTTAATTGACCAGAATTCTTTCGAAGCTGTCGACTCTCACAGATTGCTATTGGATTAATCCTTGTGTTCGATTTTGGTCCAAGGTTGGTATGAAGCAGTGCTCTCACAGCCACTTTGAGTAATCCTCTTAGAGGGATAAATTTCTGTTTTTAAACAACGGTGTGTGTTATTACCCTGCTCTTAGGCGGAGATTGTTGTATTATCAATTAATTTATTACTGAATATATATTATGTATTATAAACACTATTTGACAGGTTGTCAATCATGGCACAACAAAAGAGACAAATTAAGAAACTAAAGTGGAAAGTGTTGAAAAATCTTTTATATGATAGGCTTGGTTGGATAATTTGGGTTGGTTTTTTTTCAGCAAGGAGAAAATTTAAATATAATCATGAAACGTTCATTCATCACCAGGGTCTTCAAGAATGTGTGCGTTTGCCTGTCATCTATTGACACCATCAAAATGTGAATTTTCTACACTCATTTTGTCATCTCCCGTAAAAAGAAAGCACCCCTGTTATGTCTTGTGACAGAGAACAGAGCGTTCGTAAATTACCTACAGGCCATATGAACAACATCAGACAGCTTTTTGAGGATGGTAAGTAATGTATATTTTTATACATAATAATGAATTTAATTGTTTATATATGATATATCTAGATATATTATAATGATATATATATATTGTTTTTTTCTTTATCTTTGTGTGTGAGGTAAGATATCTTAAGCAGTAAACTAGTGGCGAAATTACTGATAAAAATGGCAGCTAGAGTTTTTTAAACTTTTCATCATTTTCTTTTATTCATATGGATTGTCTTACCTCTCTATCACTGGGACTAGGCCCCTAACAACGCATATTAGGCCGCCTTTAGAAAGGGCTTCCTTTTTCATTTTTCATTCATTTTCTTGATCGTTGCGGTTTTCACAACACACATACACGTGGTCTAACACATGATGCGTAGGAGTGTCTCTACAATTGCACATGACATACCGGGATTTCAAATAATTTATTTAAACTTAAAAACTTTATTGAGAAATTCGATTCTGAACTCAGATTTTGACTTTGTGACAAAAAATGTGTTTGAAATGTAAGGAGCCACGCCCCCATCTCTCTTCATTCCACGCTAGAAATGAGCAAGTTCATTCTTTTTGTCAGGCGGGATATTCACTTATTCATCGACGAAGAGTGAAGAATGAATCTCCATCTAAAGGTCGCTCTCTTTTTCTATCTTGCCATTCTCGCTTCCTTCATAAAGAATGAAGAGGGAAAAATGAAAAAGGAAGCCGTATCTAAAGGCGGTCTTACCTGATGTTATATTATGTATCTTCAATTTACCAAAAATTGTCGTTTATTAGTTTGAAACTCCGGGTTCATTGATGCATTTATTGTGCTATCTTCCAAATTTATTTACTTCATAGATAACTAGTGGATGGCCCAGGGAAAGAATGGAAATGTAGTGGGACTTGAGAGTTTGAGTAAGATTAGTTTTGGTCTTGGGTTTGATTTCTTGCTTTATATGGTGTTTGTAAGTGTTTATAGTACAAGTGTCTGCCATCATATATGTTACTTATATTTTGCTTTGTATTTACATAGTGTTGGAAGTCCCCAACCCAACTTGTTTCTTTGATGATGATGTTGAGTTTTGATCCAACGATACTCTTTCATAGCTAATGGTTGCAACTCAGTTTTAAAGAATTATTGGTTTCAGCATGGCTTATTTTGTTATGAGGAAGTAAAGGGAAACTTTTCCTTATGTTACACTCATATAAAAAAAAAGAACACTTGATCACACACTTGTGAAGTGTCAGTGTGATAGATTTGTAGGGGCATGGATTTGCGGTTTTGCATCACCTGCTTTGGTTGGTCAGAGTGAGGCATGATACCTAAATTGTGCAAAGAGTCTTTACCAAGGACTCAACTCATCAGTGGCTCCAGTAAGGATTAAACACAAGATCTCATGATCTCAAAGCCAGCACTCTAACCACTCGGCCACCAATGCCACATCTTTGTTTTGAAATGGATTTTTTTCTGGCTTTGTGGGGGGGGGGGGGGTTCAGAGGAAAGTAATGTAAACTTTGTATTATTTCTTTTGATTACTTCTTTCTTTCCTAGGAAACAACAGTGCATCCAGCAGTAAAGACGTCAAGCAACGTGCTCCTCCTGATAGACCACTGTTACCTCCGAACCGGAAAAGATCCCCTGCACCACGGGTCCCCGCTCAACGCAAGGGTCAGCAAAAATTTAACAACGCATTATCAGATCCTGCTGTTGTGGGCAAAGCACACTTGACTGGTACGGAAACGTCTGACCCAGGAAATGCTGGGAAAGAGGAATCCTCTTCCTCTCTACAACAACCGAGGAGCATGGAAAGTCGTGGGAGAGTTAGTCCCACCGTCTCCAGGCGAATTAATGCTCTGAGGAGTGGAGCTTCATCGTCGCAACCTGCTGAAAATGTTTCCAATAATGATACAGCTGGGTCCCCAAGACATAAATCGGATATTGACAATCGTCCTAGTTCTAGTCAATCCATGTCGGTTGCTATGCGGATTTCCAATTTGACTGGCACGGACCGATCTGCGATCAATTCGTCCCCTATCCACACAGCTGGTAACGGAGAGCGTGGTGTCTCCAAGGGTGAGATGCATTCAGATGATAGATTATCAGACTTCTATAGCAAAGTAAACAAGAAAAAGAAAGAGGAAGAAGTAGTTATTCGTAACAAAACACCTGATTCTTCAAACCCTCCGCTGATGAGACGAGAAGCTGTACGTAAAAATTCTGATGAGCGAAGAAACACTGTTGCTTGTTTCCAATATGAGGATGCCTCACAAGATTCGAGTGTGAGCGTTGCGTCGAGGACAAAATTGTTTAACCAGCAACAAAAGCCCGGAGAAAAACCAACACCTCCTAAAAAACCTGAGGCTGTTAAAAGGCAATTTAGTTTACGGACTTCAAAAGAAAGCAGTCCCCCTATTAGTTTACGGTCCTCTAAAGAGTGCAGTCCCCCTATTGTTTCAAAGCCTGAGGAAATACGCAGTCCCCCTGTTGTTTCAAGGCCTGAGGAAACACGCGAAGATATTTACAATGCCCCGTGGGATGACAAAAATGAGGACTCCTCTTTAGAAAAACTAAAACGAATGGTGAAAAAGCCTCCTACGGTAATAGATCATCGGAGAACTGTGTTCTCAGAATCTGCTGTGGTTCCACCTAAGCCAGCTTTAACTCAGAAACCTAGTCTTCCCAGCACGCCCCCACCCAGAATGCCTCATGTCTCTACCCGACCCAATGACGCATCGTCCAATCAGAACACAACAGCATCCGGAAAATCTGCTGAGCTACCTGCCAGGCCTAAGCTTGGCGCTCCACCCAAACCACCAAGAACTCACGCCCATGACGATTACCTCAAAGGTAAAATAATTCCTGAACCAGACAAAAATGACGAAACGACAAATAAAAAGAAATCTGTTCAGATAGTTGATTCTAAGAAAGCGGAGGAAACAGAATCTGAATCTCCATCTATTCAAGAACGTATTTCCAAAATGCGTAAACAGCAACGCTCGGCCAGTGATGTCAATCCCCAGGGCCCTGAGGATGTCAATGTAACCTACAGACACCGGCCTCCCTCCAGGCCCCCTCCCCCTAATAAACGTAGACCAAACTCCAGCGGTAATCCGCAGGTTAACGAAGGTCCCCTTGTAATTCCAATTACTCCCAAGCCACATTTTTTTCGTCAAAAGTCGGTGCAGCAGCAGTCGGAAACGAGACAACCTGAAGAGGAATTGGAGCCTCCCTTGTCGCCAGGGAGTGGGAAACCAATCTCTCGGTTTCCTCTGCGTAAAAGTTTAAGCTCTGAGTGCGTCTACTCGAGCAGGCCGCGCTCTCTGGACGGCGAAGAGGATGGTGATGACAGCCAAGCACAAATGACACAGAGTACGTATCAGGCAGAATACGAACCAGTGATTGACCCAGATGGTTACGCAGTTCCCAACGAATTCATGAAGCTCCCAGTGCGGAAAAAGAATTCAGAGAATTACTATGGAGTGAGTATTGACTTCTTTCAGGTCCTCTTGTTGTTTCATTTAAAAAACGGTGGTTTTTTGTTGTTTCTGTTCTGTTTACTCTAGATTTAAGGTCTTTGTGTGTTGTGTCATCTCTCTCTCTCTCTCTCTCTCTCTCTCTCTCTCTCTCTCTCTCTCTCTCTCTCTCTCTCTCTCTCTCTCTC
>JARFNW010135088.1:0-10952 GCA_031763155.1 Dirona albolineata | reverse complement strand
ATATACTACTACTACTACTACTACTACTACCACTACTAATACCACTACTTCTACTACTACTGTTACTATTGCAACTACCACTATTACTACCACCACCACCGCTTCTACTACTACTACTACTACTACTACTACTACTAATAATAATAATAATAATAATAATAATAATAATACTACGACGACAACAAATTTGGTTCATTAACTGTACATCATACCAAATCAACAGATTCCATTAGCTCTGGACCAAGACTTTCACGCCATTGGCTTCCTGCCGCTCATCGCAAACAAAGACATCGTGCATCACATGCTTTTATTTGGATGTCCCCAACAGTATTCACAAGGGGTAAGCCATAAACGAATCTTGTCAGTTTCATATCCCTTGCTGCAATGAGTAACTAGTATAATATTACCCATAGTATAAAGATGGAGGCGCGATGGCCGAGAGGTTGAGACATTATACAACCACGCCCATGACGGGGGTTTGAGACTGACTCAATCGTGGTATTGTTTTTTTGTTTGTTTTTTGTTTGTTTTTTTCTTGGGCAAGAAAATTAATTAACTCCCCATATCACACTTACCCGACCTTGCTTGCACCATCTGACTTTTACTTTTGGTTATTTGAAGGAATTAGGGCTGCCAGAAGCTAAACATCCGAATAAGAGGTAGCCTATCTATGAAACAAACAAAAACAAAACAACCAAACAAACAAACAAAGAAGAAGAAAAAAAAAAGAAAAGAAAAAAAAGTTGAAATATCAAAAACAAAGAATGTTTCAGGTATCCCCTTCATTGGCTAAGAAGCACAGAAAACATAAAACATAAAACACAAAATCGGTGATCTCAAGCTGGTAGTGACAGAGCCATGTTTTCTTCAATTGGAATTATTTATGTTGTCTAAAACCGTTAAAAGAAACAATTTTGCAATGCTAGGACCATATTAATCAACAGCTGATTAGAAAGACTTCGAAGTTATTCAGCGAATTGTGTGCTCATTGGACCATTTAGAACAATAATCTTTGCATGACGCAATTTTTTTTCTTTGTAATGATTTAATGATATTATATTTTTTCCACTAGCGTCATTGCATAATTCATAACGTTGATGGCAATGTTGTCATTCTTATGTAGTTTATATATATGATTGGGTTGCAGTGTTTCTGATGGCATTACTTTTAATTTTATAGTTATGGAGCTTCAAAGTTCGGCTCCATTTCCATGTCTCACCCCCGATGTAAGACTATATATCATAGCTCAGTGTTTATCTGTCCGCCGTACAAAGACCTCGAGTCTACTATTATTATCTATATTTTATTGAGGTTTCTTCTCCCTCTTCTTCTCCAGGACATCCACCGTTGTGGTGGGAAAGATAACGAGTGTCGTCACTTCATGGTCCAGTGGTCCAGGGGACTAGAAGGACCCATTTGCAACCACCCTGATGCCGGCGTTAGATTTGGATTGAGGTCCGTCAAATCGCTATCTTTGCAGATTCACTGGAACAACCAACACAACCTCGATGGGTTGCAGGGTTGGTACAGAATGATAGTCTCAAATCTTATTCAGTATTTTTTATGAATGTGGTCGGTCTCAAGTGCACCAGTCCATGCCACATATTTCAATGTCGTTATCGTTTGAATTGTAGTTCATGTTTTTTACACGTTCGAAGCTATTTTTTTATATATTTGATCTATTTTCTAATCTAAGTTTAACTACCCCTTGACTATACATATCTGCTGGGCTACACAGAGTAAGTGGAATCAATATGTATAATGATACGTGATATTGGGTACACGCACATATTATTATTATAGAGTGTGGTTCATTATTATTGTTATCATACCTCGACCCATCCTTTATTAATCTCATTTATATCGTTTTGTGAGTAAAACTACCTGCCTTTGACTTGAAGATCCCTTTGTTTACTACTCAAAAGTCAAAAGCGTTTAGATTTATGACTTTTCTCGGAATAAACTCATAATAATAATTGTATTATGTAACATGATGACATCACGACATTGTTGACATATGCAGTAATATTTTGTTGTTGTTTGTTTTGTTATGCTGTTGGTTTTTTTGTTGATTTTTTATTTTTTTTATTTTTTTTATTTTTTGTGGCCGGGGGGGGGGGGGGTGGGGGGGATTTTTACGGGGGTTTTTTTTTAAATTGCCATTCAACTGTTTTTTTTTTTTGTATTGTATCAAAAGATTATTCAGGTTTTCGGGTTTACTACACGTCAACACTTCGCAAGTACGATCTTGGCAATGTGCAAATCGGACAGAATCAACTGGAGATTCCGCCTGGCCGGTCACATTTCCCCCAGAGTGGGAGTTGTAGCTCTGAATGCACAGACGCATGGTTGGCGCAGCCCATCTACCTGACCAGGGCACATATCCACATGCACTATACGGGTACGTAACAAAACAGTGGTTTAGGTGGATTCTTTGTCAATTTTCTCAATGTAGAGCCTATGTCTTTTCAACATTTTTTTTCGTTAGAAGGAGATGGGGCATTTTTTTAAAAAGAGAGATATTATATTATTAAATTATAATCGTCTTGATTGTTTGTTTGCTTTGGTTTAGTTTTTAAAGAAATGTTGTCATACAGCTTCAAAATCTATCTACAGTATTTGGTTATTAAGCCCTCTCTTGAAAATTAAGTTAAGGTCTCTGAAATCACAAACATTACTAACAACACTAAGGGATGTAGTAATATACTTACTTTAACTCTAAGTCGGACTTTGTTATCAATATTTTGCGTCTTTCGTTATAATATATCCAATATGAAGGCGCTGGGGGATCCATGCACATTTTGAGGGGAGAGTCCGAGGTATTGGAAGTCCTTAACGATCCCATCTACGACTATGACAAACCACCAGCTCATTCCTTCTCCCAGCCTGTCAAGGTGATGCCCGGTAAGCAAGTTGTTTCCCTTGGTTATTCCTGATTCAAGATTTAACTCCCTTGATGATATTATATTATGGTGTATTATTATTATCGTAGTATTCAGGAAACGACCAATTTCCCCAATCATAGCAACTGATTTATTGCTAATTTTAAATGAACAAAAGTCACTGAGCAGGAAGCATGCACTTACTAAATTGTACCAAAGTAATGACAAAAAAATCATCTTTTTATCAAAACCATCTGCAAGTGGAACCAGTTGGAAGACAATAATAATTTCATATTCACCGCTCCATCCGTTGACGACTGTTTTAAGTCGCGCCTCCAGAGGATGTAGCATCACTCAATACTCACACAGATTCACCAAATACACACTGGCAGTGGCATCCTCCCGTCAATTATATCTCGTATTTGCCAGATTTGGATTAATTCACCTAACGATACAGACACAGATTATAATCATACTGTCCACGCAAGCAATCGTGCTTGTCTCTATAGACATTGCCAGGTTGTAAACCAAGGAGGCTAAGAAGAAGATAAAGATAGAATGCTCATGAATCCAGCCACTGCACAGAATTAACAATAAAATAAATAATATAAATAAATAAATGGCATTTATATAGCGCTTATCTACGATCATCACCATACTCTAAGCACTTTACAGTAGCACATTTACTAGGGGTAAGCAACGGAACACTCATCACTTAATACGCCACACGCTGCCTGTTAGGCGCGAATACAATTTTTGGACAGGATACACGCTGCTCAAAACCGAGGGGACCTCCGAATTTAACGCCCGTCTCCGATAGGACGAGGTAAGCAGGACAAAGTATCTTACCTAAGGACACAATCGCTAGTGAGTCAAGTAAAGTAACGTTCCCATACTTAATTCTAAGCGCGCATGGGGTATCCAAGTGTAGAGACTTGAATATGCCGAATGAGAATAGCCAACAAATTTCCATTCAACAGGCCACAGGAGGAGGAAATTGGTCACCACTGAGTCACAGGCGGCGTTATTATATGTTTAGCAAATACAATTGTAATAATAGTGACCTGCTGAAGCTATGTAGACTTGAGTAAAAATCGGAGTATGTAAATAGCTTCAATGATCCCATAATATTATATATTTTACTTGTGTTTGTTTCTTGTTAATTGTCGCTTGATGACACGCCTCCTCTTGGAGGAAGCGAGGCGCGCGAGCGGAGAGGACGACCGCCCTCGCGCCCGGCTCGCTCTCAGCGCGGCGTCGGGGTCGCATGGGTCCTCACCCGGAGCGGGGTCCCCGCACGCCTCCACAAAGGCTGTTTGTCGAAACGTCGCTGTTTTGTGCTGTCACTGTCAGTCATTGAAGCCAGTTACATCCATACTCCGTTTTGTACTCCTGTATTGTGTTTGGTTGGATTTAAGACTGTGATATTGTCATTGTTATATTGAGTGCAATTCATTTTCACAATTCTCTTTCACTTTCACCATCGCACATTCACGATTTTGACGAAAGTAATAAATGCTTTGTGTTGTTGTATTTGTATCGATCGTTATTATTTTTATAGGTGATGAAATCAAGGTCACGTGTCTGTTCAACACCAAGGACGGACAGAGAAGTAGGAACCATACAATGCATTGGGGTGAAGGATCAGATGTGAGTTAGTGAGGATAGTAATAGTAATAGTAATAGTAATAGTAATAATAATAATAATAATAACAACAACACAGCAATAATAATAATTATTATAATAATAATAACAATAGTAATAATAATAATAATAATAGTAGGATTTATTATGAAATTTTTCTCAATTTTGTAATTAAATTCATGCAATTATAGCGAAAGGATTTGTGTCACTATTTACTCTATTCTATATATCATTGTATTGTAACACAGCTGTTTTTAATTTAGGCATCAGGCTTCACTCTAACTCTAACCAACGAACACAAGTGATGCAAAACCTCAAATCCTTCCCTCCATCAACTATAAGACTGACTGACGCCTTACTCAAGTGTGATCCAGTTTATGAGTAACGAACAGTGTTTACTTATTTCGTTATAATGAAACAGCTGTCCCCAAAAATTTGTGATAACCTCTGTGAGGTGTATGTGTCTTGTAATTCTAAAATGTGTCACGATTTTTATTTTTTTAAATTCCTTTCCTCGCTCTCCATACAAAGAAAGTACAAAAGAATAACTTGACTGTCTCTCATTTCCATATTATTATTTCCCTCAGGGAGAGATGTGCTATGCGTTTGTGACATATTACCCCATTGTCAAGGACTTTGACCAGTGCATACAATTCGATCAATTTGACATTTGCTCTAAGGATGGATGTGAGTAGTAAACATTAAGCTTATCTCAAACTTTGAAATTTGTTTTCTTACTTAAAAAACAATAATGGTGATGATATTAATGATAATGATAATAATAATAATAATAATAATAATAATGAAGGGAAAAGAATGCCGTTATCACCATCCTTAGACACTAAAACTAAAATCAAAATGACTTGCTACTTTGCTGCTTTTTCAGTTGCTCCCCTTGGTGAATGCATTTTCCCCGGCTTTGTTCACGTGTTCAAGGGAATGGGTGATGAGATCGTTCATCAGTGCACGTTACCCACCAACAGCAGTGTGATTGTAGAAGACACAATGTGTTCCGTCAATTGCAAAAAAGCAATTTATGAAGTTACAGACCATCCCTGCATGCAGGTATATTATCAATTGAATTTTTAATTTGAAAGCACAAAATAAACAGATAATAAAATAATAAACAGATACATTCCCTTTATTAATCCCAGGGGCAAATTTGTCCCTAGGGTCTATTCCGAGGGTAGACAGGAATATCCCAGGCGTTAGCCGCAGTGCAGCATCGCAAAGTGGAATGAAGATCTTGAGAAAAAAACAGTGCTTCCACCGATATTTGAACCCGCGACCTCTCAAATCGAAGGCGAGTGCCTAAGCCACTGGGCCACCAGCTCCCAAAAGATGGGTTTATAATCTGTACCCCCGAATATGTAGAAGAAGCTCACAGACTTTACATCATTTATCCCCCAGACGGTTGTGTCATTTAATATCCTTCTTAATTTCCTGGAGAGCAAACATTTAATTTCACCAGCCTGTTAAGATACATCATACAAGCATACTAACGATATCTTTCTCTGCCTGTAGTTAGGTACTCATTCACATCTGAGTGAAGTGAGAGAAAAAAATGTGTAAAGAGTCTTTCCCACAGACTCAAACATCTATAGCTACCGTCAGGATACAAACCCAGGATCTTGCAATCTCTAATTCGTAACCTGACCTCTCAACCACCAACGCCACATACACAACTACTGCACCAACTTTGTTACATGACATGGGCCTAAGATTCCCCACCACTCTTTCAGCTCAACAAAAATATATTAATCATTCAATTGCATCCATACAAAACACTTCAACAAGAGCCTAATTTTGTTCCAGCGAATTGCAATTGTTTGTTACCTGTTCCACATAGTACTGTAATTAAAGTGTAGGGAACAGCACTGTGTATGGCCTAGAAAAGTGTACAAGGCAGAAGGCATCGATGTGCAAACCCAGCTAAAACGTATCCAGGTGCAAGTCTGTGCCCCACTAGTACACATGGCCTGATACAAAGCTAGACAATCTATGGATCAAGATTGTTAAGGCAAGCAGGGGATCAGCCCACTGTGACAATAAACCTTGTTTGGTACAAGAAGCAATACTCTGTTCAATGTGACTCATATCTGGACCAGACAACATGATATTGTAGCCCCAGGTGTTCACTCAACAGCTATAGAAACTCTGTGAAGTTTACCAAAGAAATTACGATCATAAAAAATATAAACCATATACTTTTACATTTCATCAAAGAGGAGTGCTCTACAGCAGTGAAAATTTTCTGATAATAATAATATGTCAGATATCAATTTGTCAGAAAAATAATGAGCCAGTGTGATAAATAAAAATCTTTTATTTTTCTTTGCATACAGGGTCACTTAAAGAGAGAAGCTGAGCTACACTATCTCCCTGAGGTCACCATCTGGCCACAGGTCAAAGCCATCATGGACGAAGCAACAAGCATGTGCCACAAAAAATAAAAAATGTGATGCATTGCAAAAGAGACAAAGTGTCACTGCTTAAAATATAATCAATCTTTCAACATCGTCAAGATCTTTCTCTTCTATTTTTTTTAACATCAACACAATCTTATGTCACAAAATTCCCCTTAAAAAAAGACAATTATCTCTTCCAGACTTAAAGATAAAAATTACAAAACTATTATTTTACAGATGGCCCAGGTGGCATCTCCCCGTTGTCCTCCTGTAACTAAAGAGTAACCACCGGGGTAATTTCTGATGCAGAGTCTTTCTAGTCATGTCGTGTAAGATGATGAGTGATGTTAGTCTTCGTTGTCATTTGGATTTACTTCCACTTCCATTTGTCATGTACATCCTTCAGAGCTTGACATATGGCTGGCCCCTATACAGCTTTTTGCAGTATAAAGGGGACTCGATAAACAACAACATTATTTAACAGAAATACTATTTATTTTTTACTAATGACCAATAACAATAACAAGCTTGAACTAGTGAATAGCTGATCTGAAATGATTTGATCAAGATGAAGATGGGTTAATAGTCAGTATCCCCGTACAAGCACTGGCTCACAGACTTTGCATAGATGAAGATGGGTTAATAGTCAGTATCCCCGTACAAGCACTGGCTCACAGACTTTGCATCATTTATCCCCCACCTGATCATGTCATTCAAGATCCTTCTCATTCTCAATCTCAACTCCCATGGGGAGCATACAGCAGAGCAGACTGTTAGGCTTGTCATACTAGCATACTGACAATATCTTTCTCTGCCTGAAACTGGGTGCTCATTCAAGCCTGAATTCTCAAAGTCAAAAGTAGTTTCATACTGTGTGTGCTCTTTTCAGGCAAAAGTATTTTCCATTGAACCATATTCATGTTCTTTTCAAAATAAAAGGATGCATATCGACGGTGACAGTAGCAAACCAACCGTGTAAGTCTGAAATTAGGTCAAGTTCTAATTTTACCTCAAATGTAAAGAGGAAAACCCCCTCTTAGATTGAAAGCATGGTGTGCAAGTTTTGAGCGGCAATGTGAAAAAGACACTTAGACTTGGAATTGTGATAATTAGTGGGTAAAAAGAGCATTTAAACAGTATTTTGTGTTTTTCTCGAAAGCATTAGTTTTGGACTTACACGGTTTACGATTGTCACCGTCGATATATCATTATGTCACATTGCTCAAAGACGGACATCATCAAACAGTTTGAGTTCAAAACCATGGACTTCCAAGACCATTGAACCATATCTACCAGGTTACAATAAAAACATGAAACGAAAATAATTTACCAATAACAATGTATTCAGCTGACGTAAAAATATGGAGTTTTGCATGAATATAATATAGAAAAAAACCCTGCTCTTACTGTGAAAAAAAATAATTAGTTGGAAATGTTATTTCATTGATCAGTTATGGCATGTGTTCAAGTTGACGTTCATTTCTATCAATGCACATTTTAACGACTGTTCTGTACCACAGTTGATCAATGTCCTATTAAAACGATCTTGTAACTAATTCACCACTGATTTGGAACTCCAGCGGTTTTGGTGAAACGATGGGCACTGTGTCGGAGTGAACGAAATCATTGGTTTCAGCAGGATGAAGCAGCCCCTGCACTGTGCCAAATCTGTGCAGAATTGGTTACAATATTGTTTTAAAAAGACATTGGTACATACCAGTCATGAAGCTCTCATAGCCCAGACTTAAGCCCCTTGTGAGGATGTGTGGTTCAACTTTTAGAAACACCCAATACTTACAAACAAACAATCATTACCAATGTAACGGATTAATGTGGGTCCATTTCTGTAGGAACAATGTCAGCGTGTTATTGAAAACTTTTCATTGCCTGTAATAATATGCATTGCTAGAAATGGACATCATGTCGAATGCTTGCGATAACCTTTAAACTGGAGGTTTGTTCAATATTCATGCCAAAAATCCATACACTTACACTGGCTGAATATATATTTATTGGGAATTCTTTGAGTTTCATGTTTTTATTGTCACCTTGTATGTTAGTTAAAAAATAACGGGATGCATATAATGTTATCATAATATCACACTGCTCAAAGACATCGTCAAAACAGTTTAAGCTCAGCACCATGGACTTCCATGACGACACTTTGCACATGGGCTGCTATAATCTCAACGCATTGCTTCCACAGGGCAGAGATGGAGGATCCCTGAACATACCTGAATTGGAGGAAAATAATAATTGACGAAACAACGCGGCTTAGAAATTCAGACACAAGGGTAGAATGTCAAAGTGGAAGAAAGCCAGACATAGAAGACGAGGAATATAGAATGGAAATGTGTTTGCTGTTTCAAGGCTATGATCACCAAGCTCATTATTTGCTTTTGTGACGGATACATTCTCTCCATTGTATTCCCGTTAATTGTTTAAAAAGGGAAAACCCGAAATGTCCTTTGTTTTGTTTATCGTCTCACACAAAGCTGTTTTATTACTCATACCTTTCCCCTTTTTACGGATTACCAGCGTCAGGCAGCCCTCCTCATTTTTGCTAAAGTAACTTTTAAAAGATAGAAATTAAGGATAAATTCATAGAAATATGATCACTATTTTAATATAAATTCTTATTAATTCTTTCTATTAAATAAAGCAACAGCATTTAAATTATGAGATTATATATTGACAGCTATTAAGATGGAATTATAGAACAGGCTCACAAACATTACATCATTTATCCCCTGGAAGGTCATTTCATCATTCAAAGTCCTTCTCGTCTCCCCAGCGAGCAAACAGTAGGGAAGCCTGTTAGGTGCATCGTAATAACATTGTGATATCATTTAAAATTGACACAACTTGTACCTGAAGACACTAACCTCAACAGAAACTTCAAAAGACAAAAAACATGCTCCAGGTGTTTGTAGTGGACCAACGAGGTCAGATAATCCGTCACCATGACAATGTCATCTTCTTCAGGTTCTGAAAATAAACGAAGAGGGAGCGGGCACTGATGGTCTAGTAGACAGAATGATAGTGGGATAATGTAACAGTGTCAGTGAGGGAAAAGAACATAAAATAGAAGAAAGATTTTCGTTGACCGGGGAAAATCAAACCCATGCAGCCACGGCAACTCCGCCTCGCCGTGATCAGAGAAACCAGCCCACTAAATCTGGACTAATCCGCCACCACTAGTCCAGAGGTAGTGGGCTGGTTTCTCTGTTCACAGCGAGGCAGGCATGGATTCGATTCCCCCGGTCCGCGAAAATCTTTTTTCTGTTCTTGTCTCTCACTGGCACTGTCACATTATCCCACTATCATTCTGTCAGTCAGGTTTTCTGAAAGGAAACATGACAATGAGGAATACAAAAAAATATCCATAAATTACACAATAAACAGTTTGTCTATTTCCAAAGGCCTATAAACGTGATCTATGATCTTTTTTTAATAAAGGATTTTATTAAAGTGTGCAAAATATAATGAAATAACCATGAATTACATTACAAACAGTTCATCACCTAAGGGCTATAAATAATGTGCTGTGATCTTCTATTTTTTTTTATAATAAAGGATTTAAATCACAATATAGGTTAGGTATTGGGAAAAATGTTAACCATTAAAACAGACAAAATGCATATATTATTTAGTATTGAATGATAACTCACTTATCAAAAAATTTCCTGTAGATTTAATTTTAATTTTAAATTGACATTTTATAAAATATTTTTTTTTCCCTGTTATTGTTATGAAAGCAATACGGTTTTATAGAAATCACCTTGACCCATAACAATAAGATTGAACAAAGGGAAATTATTCCTACCGCCACAAGAACTCATCCACTCTTTGAGTAAACACCTCACGTCCTTCAGGGTGTAAGCTCCACAAAATGTCACTCTGGGCTGGCTTGCTATGACATGGTTAGAACCTGTATCTTGGTCTGAGAGAGAGAGAGAGAGAGAGAGAGAGAGAGAGAGAGAGAGAGAGAGAGAGAGAGAGAGAGAGAGAGAGAGA
>JARFNW010135077.1:0-10953 GCA_031763155.1 Dirona albolineata | reverse complement strand
CCCCTTCACCCCCCCCCCCCCCCCACAGAGTGCCCATGGACACACCAAGACTGTACATCAACTTGGAGAAGGGAATGGCTGTGGTGAGGGAGTCTTGTCCATTGTTGTCTGATTGCCTATTTGACTGTTTGTCTGTTTGACTGTTTAACTGTTTGACTGTTTGTCTGATTGTTTGACTGTTTGTCTGTTTTACTGTTTGGCTGTTTGTGGTGTGTGTTATACGTGTGTGGTGAGTGGAGAAGGGCACAGTAATTGTGGAGTGTGTTTATAACCGGTTGTAACCAGAGAACGTGTGTTATGTATCATTGGCAAAAGCGAAAGCTAATGATTCCAATAGTAATGGAAGGCATAAAAAGGAAATTAGTATAGTTTGAAGTGTAAATCGACTAAGAATGAAAAGAATGTTATGGGTCTCCCCTTCATCAGCTGACAAAAAAGCATAAAACAAACAACTTATGTGAAAACAGGTAGTTTATATTTCTGAGCCGTGTTATCTGTTTTGACGCCATGAATTAGACTGGACGAGGAAAGTTTGGACAGCAAAATCAAAAATGAAATTATTCTGGTAGGGTGGGTTGGGGTGGGGTAGAAGGCCAACAGGTAATGCTTCCCAGATTTAATCCCAGGATCTCACGATCTCAAGACTGACAGGGAAAGAGCAATGTGTTTACTGGTAAAATGTACAGACCTCATGGTACATTGTTGTCCAATTTACTGGTAAAGGCATTTGGACGCGGTGGGCTCATCACCTGCTCGCCTTTAATTCCTGATGCAGAGTCTTTCTAGCCATGTGTTCGGTGATGATTTGTGTAAGTCCTCATTGACATTTGGATTTACTTACATTTGTCATGTGCATCTTTCAGGGCTTGACATATGGCTGGCCCCTACACTGCTTATTGCGGTATAAGGGGACTCGATAGACAACAAACAATAAAGTGCCTTGCTCGTCGTCTGTGCATGATTGAGATAAGATGACAGAAGATCCAGACATACTTTGTTAATCCTAAGAGGGAAATTATAAGTATTGCTATATTAGGGTACAAGTCAGTCTCCATGACAACACAACAGTCGTTAATAGTCAAGTCATGTTTTGACAAATACTTTCTCATCTTCCCTGGTCCAGTCCAACCCAATTTCAGCCCTGATGTTTGGAGGGGGGTTCCAGTTTGACTCGGAGGACAACTACAGGTTGGTGGATTTGGGGGTTGGGAGGGGGGGGGGGGGGGTTTGTCCAACTAAAGGACCCCAAGTGATGTGGGTTATGGTGGTGGCAATGATTGTGATGATGATGTAGTGATGATGATGTGGTAATGATGGTGGTGATGATGATGTAGTGATGATGGTGTGGTAATGATGGTGATGATGGTGGTGGTGGTGATGATGATGGTGGTGGTGATGATGATAGTGGTGTTGGTTGTGGTGGTGGTGTTGATGGTGCAGTGATGGTGGTGATGATGCAGCGATGATGATGGTGGTGATGATACTGATGCTGGTGGTGTTGATGATGATGATAACGATGATGATGGTGTTGGTGACTTTGATGATGATGATAACGATGATGATAGTGTTGGTGACAGTAAAGTAAAATGTCGTGTATAAATGAATCCTGAATCCATAACGTTGTTGGTTTGATTCCAGGGATGTGTTCAAGGAGGCCACCTGTGACGATGGATGCCAGGAATTAGCTGACCTCCTTGGGATTGGGGTGAGTTGGGACATTCTCTTGTTGGTCGCACATAACATGCAACTTATACAACATATACCACACATCACACTACACACAACATACAACACACAACTTTCAACTTATACAACATATACCACACAACACACTACACACAACATACAACACACAACATACAACACACAACATACAACATACAACACACAACATTTAACTTATACAACATATAGCACACAACACACTACACACAACATACACCATACAACACACAAAACAGAACATACAACACAGGACATACAACTTATACTACAACATATATCCCACAACATATAGCACACAACTCACAACGTACATCTTAGGGCACTTCACCAGCCATTACCACCGCTGACTTGTCATCTTGGATCCTTCCCTACCAAAGGGATGGATAGATGGGGGGGGGGGGGAGAGAGAGAGAGAGAGAGAGAGAGAGAGAGAGAGAGAGAGAGAGAGAGAGAGAGAGAGAGAGATGTGAGAGAGAAGAAAGAGAGAGAGAGAGAGAAGAAAGACAGAGAGAGAGTGTGTGTGTGAGATAGAGAGAGAGACAAAAGAGAGAGAAAAGAAAGAGAGAGTGTGTGTGAGAGATATAGAGAGAGACAGAGACGAGAGAGAGACAGAGACGAGAGAGAGACGGACAGGCAGAGAATTGAGAGACAGAGAGAGGGGGGGGGGGGTTGCCAAACAAGGCCAACCTGGTGATGCCATTTGAAGGCTTTGTTACCTTTTTCCAGAGAGGTTTATTGCAATGCCACTGATTCAAATGTATAGTGGTCATGCTTTGGTATGGTCTCACACTGGGGCGTGGCAGTGGGGTAAATATCTGTGGCGTCGGTGGCTGAGTGGTTAGACTTCTGGCCATGAGACTGTGAGATCCCGGTCGGGCTGAAGCTACTGATGTTGTGTCCTTGGGAAAGACTTCAATTAATTTTTTTGCTCATTTGACTGAATGAGTAACCAGCTACAGCAGAGAAATATACTGCTGCTGGTGGATAAATGATGTAAAGTCTGTTTATAAAGTCTCTTTATAAAAACATTGGCATGTCTGAGTCAGTCTGAGTGGGGTTAAATTAATTGACTACAATTATCCCACACAGGATATGCTGAGAGATCACGTGAAAAAGGAACACGCTAGAATTGACAAGGAGAACCCTGACCAGTCAAGTGGAGCAACGGCCGTCCAAAAACCTAAGGCGTCAAGGGCTACAGGTGCTAAAGTAACAACAAAGCCCTCACCGTCAAAAGGAAAGACGAAATCTCCAAAGCCGTCCAGCAAGTAGCTGCTGCCTCAAAGGTCAAGGTCAAGGCCTGGTTGGGCCTAGAAGTAAGACAAAGAGCCCCGCAGTAACCAGGAGGTCTAGGTCGTTGACCCTAAATACGGATTCGAACCAAAAGCAAAGCAAGATCATGACTGACTTTTATCACAATCACAGAAAAATTGAACAGAAAAATTTATTTCACAGAATTGTCACTTATTTTATTTATTAATGAACCCAAAAACATCTTTTATGAATTGGCTTACATTTTTTATTTTTTTCATATTTCTACAAAATGTTTTGAAAAAGAGATCTTGTTTTTCATTTATTTATTTAACTTATTCACTATTTGAACGAGTGACTGGACAGATTCTTCTACTTTCCCCGTTTTTCCTTTCAAACAAATTCACCCATCAGACGATTATCGTCCTTTACTTTCATATTTATGTATCTTCCCATCCTGTAAATACTCATTGAGTCCTTCCAACAGTTTTTGTTTTTATTCATTTTCTAAGAAAACGTCGATGATATTTTTGTAAATATTAAATTTTATTTATCAAACAGAGTGCAAGGCATGCATCTCCCTCTGTGATAAAAAATTATTTTTTTTACAATTTTTATGATTTCATTATATTGGTCAGTTAGAATTAATCACCACTGTCTGACGAACCAAACCAAAAAGCTGCTAGTACCAAGGTATCCGGTGTCCTGCCCCGTCCGGAGTCCTGTCCCTCCACTATATTATATGATAGAAGCTTGAAAAAAGTTTTTCCACATTGGTTGGGGACGGCTGAAATGATTTCTCATCGACGAATGATATGCTGGCTCTGTGGTCACCAAATAATTTGGTCCAATTCCTTTTGAGTTTCTATTCATTCCATTTCTGGGGTAACTACCTCATGTTAAATTGCTGTAACTTTGGTGCAATTTAATGCTCACTTCCTGCCAAGTGATTTCTGTCCGTCTACACTTGATAGTAAAAAAAAATAAGTGGTAATATTTAAATAATTTTTTTCCTGACGTTAAGAAATCTACGTTATCTGCATAGATAATTAAAGATATTGACTACACATCTGTTTGCATGCGTTGATTATTAAATTATTATTTTTATGAATGCTTTGTGATTTTATTCTGTCAATTTATTTGCCAACAACTGCTTGTGACATGTGTAGAATCAAACGATTTTGAACCAACAAAAATGATTGGTGACTAGACTGGGCTGGAGTTTTTATTTAAAATCTGTATATCCAGATTTTGGCGAAATCTAGTAATGAGTCGGCATACTGCCTTGTCGCAGAGATTTTAATATTGTAAGATCTCTGCTTATAGATTAAAATATGACGCATCGGCTGATCTAGGTCTGGTGTATAACGTCACAAGCGCCAGAATATAATAGACGTCTATCTAAAATGGTTTTAGTGCTTGAGATGAGAGAGAAAAAATCTGTTTTTTGGCTCTCAAGCAAAATTTGAAAAATGGATTTACAGTCTTTTTTTTTTTTAAAGTGCCAAAAAACGTGGGGGAAAAAAAGTCACAAATCAAAAAACGTTTTGGGTTTCCCCTTCATCAGCCAACAAACACAGAAAATAAAACATAAAACACAATTCGATGATCTGATAGAATCAGAGCAGTGTGTTTGGTGGCTGATGAATGGGAAACCTGAAACGTTCTTTGTGTTATTTGATGCTTGCTTTACTCTTGGTGCTACACTATTTTCACCTTTTTTTTGCATACCTTTTATTTGGATTTTTAGCTTCTGGCAGCCCTCGTTCCTTGGTTTAAAAAATAATGTGGTGATCAGTGTCATTGTATTGATGACTAGTCATCTCCCTTTGATCATGAATATTTCACCATCCTCCGGGTTGAGTAATGGTTCAGACACATTACAAAAGTAACGATGGGTTTATAGCCTGTAGCCCCCTTCAAGTACAGGCTCATAGACTTGACATCATATATTCCCCAGCAGGCTGTCATTCAATATCCTTCTCAACTCCCCATGGGGACAATAGAATTAGAGATTCTGTAAGGGGCATTGCTAATACGACTATAATTCTGACAACTGCCTATAGCCAGGTACTCATTTACATAGTCAAGTGAGGAAAATTTGTGTAAAGAGTTTTTCCCAAGGACTCAACATCGTACCTAGCGTTATCAGGATTCGAACCTTGTATCTCACAATCTTGAGACCAGCAAACTAACCACTCGGCCAGCAATGCCACGTCATTAAATAATTCCAAAAGTTTTCCACGGGAAATACACACAACAAAGGGAGGCAACTACGGGGGCGTCAGTGGCCGAACAGTGAGCACGACTCGACTGTTGGTGTTGACAAGCCACGTCTATCTTTGCTAGTGAATAGACGGGTGACCGCCTGAGTTCTAAGCGTGTCAACGACAAAATATATATTCATAATGAAATGTATTGACTCACCGGCGCTTATGTCCTTAGGTAAAACACATTGCCCTGCCGACCGTGTCCTATTGGAGACGGACGTTAAATTTGTAGGTCCCCTTGGTTGTGATCAGCATTTGTCCTTGTCCAAAAATTGTATTCGGGCCTAACAGGCAGCGTGTGGCGTATTAATAATAATAATAATAAAGTGCATTTATATAGCGCCTTCCATATCTGTCGACATCTATTAAGTATTAAGTGTTGAGTGTTATGTTGCTTACCCGGGGTAAATGTGCCACTGTAAAGCGCTTAGAGCATGGTGATGATCGTAGATAAACGCTATATAAATGCCATTTATTATTTATTTATTACATAAACCAGTCACCAAATATAACAAGACGTTGGAATGAATGAAATCTGAATTGTCAGTGACAAGTTTTCATTGTTTATTTTTATTCTAGAAAAGGTTAAAGGTTACAGGTTGCACACCAACTCACATAATAGAGGCACGACAAGAGATGAAGCAAATGGCGTCACAGGGTGCAATGAAGAGTTGAAAAAGACGACTTACATGGCGGCAGTGTGTGTGTGAGATGGGCATAAATGAGTATAAATATATAAATACGAAGTGTATGAAATAAGAGTGTAAAAAGAAAACATAAAATTCATTTGATTTGAACCAAAAGGATAGCACCATAAATGAATGTAAAGTTTTCCATGCCATTTGGTTTCTAAATATAGAATGAGTTTGCTTGAAAACGGAACACGCTGTTGCATCCTGTTGCTGCCAAAGGCACAAAACGTAATGACGATGACAACGACGACATCGGATGACAAAACATGCTGAATAAAAGCAGTGAAAAGAAGGCGCAACAAAGCTGTCAAACGTATATTGAGCTGTTCCCTGCCCATCCGGAATAACGGGAGAACAGTCATCGGAAGACGAGAAAGCTTCTCTTAGCTAGACAAGATCTTGGGCGGATTTCACTCCGATGGAAGTACAGGTATGTTAAGTCTTCGAGTGTAAAAGTAAAGCATGCAATAAATTCAACAAGGTTAGATCAGCAATGAAGGAAGAAAAGCCACATTCTTGTAAAATCCTAGACAGATGTAGAAGATACCCGATGATGGAAACTAATCAATAGTAAAAACAAGACTTGATGCTTGTAAAGAGCTTTTTTTCTTTATCAATTTCCTTTCTACCTTTCGGTGTAAGGTCTTGTAAAGAGCTGCGATGATAAATGAATAAAAAATATAATAATGATGATAATAATAATTAGAATAATTATAAATCATATCAGCTAGTTGATACAACAATAAAACCACTTTCAATTCTTGATGAGTTATTTAGTTTGAAGTGTAAGGATGCAAAGAAAGTGAGCAGTTTATTGGTGGTTCTAATGTCAGGACAACTGGAAAATCTGACAATGTGACAAGACTTGAAAAGTGCGTTGAGTTTTCGATATAACAGTCCATAAAACTAATTTTTCTCAGAATTATATTTCGATTCGCATCCACGTAATAGAACTTAACATTACTGTATGTCCAGTTTGAAGTCGTTTGTTTGATGTGTGTGATGTTTCACTCAACATGTCTTGCGTTGTATAACGATCTGATTCAAATTTCGTCCTAACTAATTCACACTCGCTTGCCTCTCGCTTTTGTTCCTCTGACAAATTCTATATTTATCTTTACTCAGTTAGTCCTGTAAAATTGTTTAGTGAGGAGAGTAGATAATAAAGCCTTGTCTCTTTGGTCATGGCACAGAAATGTAGCGTAAAAACAACATATAAACATAGATGTGTGTAATAGAGAACAAGCATTTGAGTATAGAAGTCAAAGAGTGATTTTAACAATTTGGCAAAAATTGGTAGAAGTAAAATCTTTTATAAATCTAGATAAACGTCCTAAAATAATAATAATAATAAAAATAAGTTTTTGATTATAATTTCAAATGTTTTGATTTTTTGAACAGGAACACACCATAACAAGTAAATTAATTTTGATGAGCCGAGGAGAGAGACGCAGCCATCACTGAACACATCTCCGATCATCTTCGTTTTTAAAACTACTTTACCATGGCCACTAACACAAGGCGTAAATTTAAAGCAAGCGAATACGCGAGTCCCCAGCCGTCGTGACAGCCCGTCCCTCTCCCTGGATAGATCCTCATTGAACGACGTCCTCATCGTATGAGTTGTATAATCAGCATGATGCCGGCCACTCCGTAAAAAGCTGTTCCTGCGGCAGCCACTCCCATCGACCAGCCCACGTCAAAACTGTAGCCGTTTACGTTGTCGCGATTGGAGGAGGATCCGAAGATGGCCATTCCAATGATAGCAAACAACACTGGAATATAAAAGAAAAAAATTGGTTAATGTTTGGTTGGTTGACGGGAAAAGAGACTCAGAGGTTTGATAATGATACGACATACATTACTGTCAAACAAACATGCAACTATTATTAATATAAGATAAGATAAGATAATACTTAATTTCATCACCGTGGCAAAATGCTTTATAGAGACATGAATGAAAAGACGCAATCAAAAACGATATAAATACATTTTTTTTAACCAATCAGAGACAAGCGTTACCTACCGACTACTTTTAAACACTCAGTCCAACTGGGAACAGACATTTTGAATACAATCAAGCACCATCAGGATTTTTCATCAAGATGGCCGCCAGCCTTGAACCTAACAGACTTTCTTCTTCTTTCTTCTTTCGTTAAGATGCAAAAGGCATGTCTGCCCATTATTGCAAATATGTTCCATACAGAAATACACATGGACATTGTACAGCACATTTGATTTAATTTAGTGCATTTCTAAATGCTTCCAGAGACAAACTGTTGATTATGTTACCTCCAGCAAAGGTCAAGGCAGTAGTTCCCTGGAGGAAATCCCTTCTACGGCAAGAGTCAAGGAGCATGTAGAGGAGGAGGATGACGGTGGCCAGGAAATATCCGATGAGGCCGAGGCACTCCATAGCCTGGATGGCACGGTGGTAGTCTGTGGACGGACATGGGAATTATGTGGTTGATGGTTGATTGGAATAGTGGTATATTGGGATATTGGTTCATTGGGATATCAGCATATTGGGATTTTGGAATATTGAGATATTGGACTTTGATTGATTGGACATTTTGCACCAATTCAGCTTGTCCATCCAATACAGTGAAAATATTAAAACAGACTAAGACCTCCGCTGTGTCACGGGCTGTCCAGTTTGACATACACCCAGTTTGACACACACACACACACACACACACACACACACACACACACACACACACACACCCTGTTTGGCATTGACACGCTTGCCCAGTTTGATACACACCCCCAGTTTCACACACACCCAGATTGACACTCACACGGGAATGCAGACTGGTGAGTAACAGCCCAATGTTCAGCCATGAACAGGACGTGCTATGGTCTAAAGTCTAAGGTTCTGACTCCAATACCTAAGGCTGGGCTTACCATTGAGGCTGTGGTAGGAGTAGGTCCGACAGTTGGGGTAACAGCTGTATCCCTGCCACAGACCCCTTCTATGGTCATAGCGGCCATTGCTGACCATCCAGGACTTGGTGGCGAACCCGATGATGAAGAGAAGGAAGCCAATGCCCATGGCCGCCATGGCGATCTTCAGCCACAACGAGGCTGTCCGGAATATGTTGGCCATTTTGGAAGTTTGGAAGTCTGAAATAGAAGAAGGTGGAAGAATGATTGGGATGGTGGTGGTACTTGTGGTGGTGGTTGTGGTGGTGGTAGTTATGGTGGTGGTGGTGGTGGTTGTGGTGGTAGTAGTGGTTATAGCATGGTGCGGGTTGTGGTGATGCTTATTGTGGTGGTGGTGGTGGTGCTTATGGTGGTTGCGCTTATTGTGGTTACGGTTACTGTTGTGGTGGTGTTGGTTGTGGTTATGACACAATTGCCAACGCTCCCAAGTTTCAAAAACAACACACACATGCACACACACACACACACACAACACGCAGACCCACACAACCCGTCAAAAGAAATGTTATGTTCATGCAGCGCCAGAACTTGTTGATTGAAACGGACGATGTCCATTCTTTGTTAATTAATATCCCCGGCCAGACCCTTTTCGGATATAACAGTAAGCTACATGTAGGTATCATCATTATATTGTAGGAACCGAAATATTGTTTATTAAAAGACTACCTCATTTTATCATACAATTAGTGTATCTCATGTTACACATAAGGTCAAAGTTAAAAAACATTCCCCAACCGAATCTTGAGCGACGAGCGTGGAATGAAATAAAGTAGCGGATCGACAAACCACGCCCTGCGCGTTGTCCGTCCACACCGTGCTTGTACGAAATAAACAATTAATATTATGATCGCGCACTGATAGCAAATAGGATGATGGTATGAAAATGTTACTTACAGTGACAAAGAGGCAATGAATAATAAAGAAAAAATTATTCTTTGTGGATAGCGTGTACGAAATAAATGAATAGATAAATAGATAAATCGTTTTTTAAATGGCATTAATTTATAGCGCTTATCCACGATCGTCACAATGCTCTAAGCGCTTTACAGTAGCACATTTGCCACGAGTAGGGCCGGGCACTGATAGTAAATAGAATAATGGTATGAAAATGAAACATTCACAGAGAGAGGAGAGAGACAATGAATGTAAGTTCAAATACGAAGCTCAAACATCAAAGTTCAAAGAGATAAACTATTTCCGATTCTTAAAATTAAATCGATATATGAAAGGAAAGTTTCGTTACTATTTGTCATATCGATATGTCATTGTGAGAGTAACGACAGTCGATTACGATACCAAATTATGTAGGAGTAATCGGTCGTTTCCGATTCTCATCGCTCATACAGAACTCCATTTTGCACTAAATAATGTCTTTCGCATTTTTTTCCCTTTTCGTTCATGCAAGAGTTAGGGTTAGTGTATGGCTGGAGACAGTATTGCGGTTCTGGTTCTAGCCAGGTTGGGGTTGGGATTTAGGCTATGCTTTGGATAATGATTAGAGGAGAGCTTTGAGCTGGGAATAGCGCTGGAGATAAAGTTAGAGGGTTAGGATTGGGTCCCAGGACAACGGCTAGTGTATCCCGAGGATTCGCCCCCCCCCCCCCCTCCCAAAAAAACCCCAAAAAAACCAACAACCTTCGACTATTCATTGGTATCATGTTTGGATGACTTCCAGGTGCCGAACCCCCCTGGGCACACGACTCCATTCCTTGAGCGAGATCTGACTAACACACACACACACAGAAACACACGCATACCCCCCCCCCCCCTTTTACACACCAACACACCCACACACACAAGGCATCCGGTATGAACATATTGTTAACATGATTCTTGACTCAATTCCACTGATATCAAAGACTGTGAATGATTTACTAATGTATTACCTAGATATTGTACTAGAACTCGGGGAAGGTGGTGGGGGAGTGGAGAGGGGTAGGGACGGGTGGATGTACGATATATGTGTGTATTTATATATGTTGTTTGTTGTTCATCGAGTCCCCTTTATACCGCAATAAGCAGTGTCAGGGCCAGCCATATGTCAAGCTCTGAAGGGTGCACATGACAAA
>JARFNW010135066.1:0-10960 GCA_031763155.1 Dirona albolineata | reverse complement strand
CATTCTTCACTCTTCACTCTTCATCAGATGAATAAGTGAATATCCCGCCTGACAAAAGGAATGAACTTGCTCATTTCCAGCGTGGAATGAAGAGAGGTGGGGGCATGGCTCCTTACATTTCAAACATATTTTGTCACAAAGTCAAAATCTGAGTTCAGAATCTAGTGTTGTTTGATTCTAAAATACTTTATGGTTATTAAATTTTTAAAGTTTAAATAAATTATTTGAAATCCGGGTATGACATGTGCAATTGCAGAGACACTCTTACGCAGCATGTGTTAGACCACGTGTATGTGTGTTGTGAAAACCGCAACGATCAAGAAAATGAAGAATGAAAATGAATAGTGAATCATCTATGTAAACAATCAAGACAATGAATGACGGATCAAGAATGAAGAAGGAAGAAGGAGAAATGAAAGGGAAGTCCTATCTAAAGTCGGCCTTAGGTCCTCACCACAGAATAAGCATTGACCAGAAGCGACAATAGACGATTTTTATGGCACAACTTTCGAACCACTAAATATCACAAAAAAACTAAGCCAAAATGGCGGTGAACACTATTTTGCTCCACTAAATCCTCCATATGTGTTTAGTATTGTCGTCGCCACTATCTGGCCCTATTGTCGCTTCTGTGTATTTATATATTTGTTCTGTGGTCCTCACCGAACATAATAATAATCTCAAGAATAATCTCAAAACCCTTTTTTTAACAAATAATTTCTTAAATGTGTTTAACAATCCTCCCTTACTTAAAGAGGAACCAGCAGTGCAGTGGTTAAGACACTCGGCTATGTTTTGAAATGTCGCGGGTTCAAATCCCGGTGGAAGAAATTGGTGGGGTTTTATTTCACAAGACCTCGACTCTACTTTGCGGCGCTGCACTGCGGCTGACGCCTGGGTTATTCCGGAATACCCTCGGAATTGACACTAAGGACAAATCCCCCCCCCCCCACTGGGGTGAATAAAGGGAATCTTATTTATTTATTTATCTATCTTATAGTGTTATAGTTTTTATGTGAATGGATCTACCTTAAATGTAAGTCCTATTATTGTATTTCAAATGTTATCATATTATATATTGTGTGTGTGTGTGTGTGTGTGTGTGTGTGTGTGTGTGTGTGTGTGTCTTTGTGCCTGTGTGTGTGTATGTGTACATAATATGAATGTGTAAAGCCAGCGCTATGAACTTGTTTTGTACGGGGCAGTGTTCTCTACAAATGTTATTCATTGTCACTATGTTGCTTATCGTTGTTTTTCGAGTCCCCTTTGTACCAAGCAGTGTAGGGGCCAGCCATATTATATCAAGCTATGAAGGGTGTACATGACAAATTGAAGTAAATCCAAATGACAACAAGGACTAATACCACTCATCACCTTACATATGGCTAGAAAGACTCTGCATCAGAAATTAAAGACGAGTAGGTGATGAGCCCTCCGCGTTCAAACCTCTTTACCAGTAAATTGGACAGCAATGTACCGTGAGGTCCATACATTTTACCAATAATCACTTTTCTGTTACCCCAGTGGTTACTCTTCAGTTACAGGTAAAATGGTGGGAGTTGCCACCTGGGCATTATTACTAAACATTATGTTGTTTTTAACGCAGATCGATGGGCTTACCTTCAGGTCAACGGCAATGTGGATACGAGCCAGCCAATCCAAGACGTGCTTAAGATATTTGTATAGCTAGACTCCTGTCACGAAATATGTGTGGAGGGAGATATTACAGTGTCCTGGGGATTCCAGCAAAGACCTCCTAGCGAAATGACCCTCGTCGGTGTCCATTTTTACACCTGGGTCGCGTGAGGCAACTGGAGTAAAGTTTCTTGCCCAAGAAAAGCAAACGAAGTGGCAGTGATAGGATTCGATCCCACGACCTTCGCCATGAGAGTCCGCTGTCCTAACCACTAGGCCACCTCGCCTCGGTGTAATATTATAATGCTAATTATAATAGCTAATTGGGCAACCTTATAGTCAGTCCTGTCATAACCTTACTTTAATTTCATCAAGACGATAAATTGCAGTTGAAGGGGGTGTCTAGACAAAAAGGATGTTGAATGTCTTTTGCATTTTACTTTCCCATTTCTTATCTAGTTTTACATCATGAGGCAATTGAAATAGAGTATCTCACCGAACATAAACTCTATGGTGAAAGTAGGGCAAACGCTTGCAGCTTGTGTAAGAGTGAAATATCCACTTATGGCCACTTGACCTTAATTAACACGTTGAAGGATCCTGGATTGACTGAACTTGATTCTCCATTGTGTTCAATAGTGTTGACCTATTTTCAGAGTTAAATGTAATGCTTGGTTGCCGTTTGTGTATGTCAGCAAATTTTCATCTGATTAATTCCTTTGCATTGTAGGAACACATAACACTATATTGCTCTGAAATTCAATTTACAGCTACCAAATATATTCATATATATGAAGTAATATTTTTTCCTCTGTGCCCCCTCCTCCCACTTTGCCTATTTTTCCAGTATGCAAGCCAACAATTGCGCATGGGTGTTCCTTAGCTCATCAGGTATGTGAACGCTTATCCCTAGGTCAGATGAGGTGAGGAAAGATGTGTAGGGGTTAAGGGTATTTTTCAACTACCCGAAGATCCTGATGTGGGTCTGGTCCCTAACAGGCAGTTTGGTCCTCTCCTAAAGGAAAGATCAAATTTTATTCTCAAAACCTTCCTTAAACAGCTTCAAATTCATCTGTTTGGAAATGAATACATGCCATTTGCTAGAGGACGAACAAAGTTTCTTTAAAGCTGTTAAAACCTTTATGACTTATCCATGTAAAAATGATGTAAGTCAAAGTTCCTTTTTGTGTAAGTAAAACAAAATGTGAACTGCTTTCTACGTGGAAATATGTAAAACATTTTAGATGCTACGTAACATTTTATGCAGTTACTCAATGTTCAATTATTTTTGGGAATACAAACTTAACACAAACATTTTTTTATTCTCCTTCTCCTGTAAAGTTTTGAAAATGACTTTTCATCACGCCAAAAGTATATATGTACTGAACGGTAATATAATGTAGGTACATTATGATTTGTGATAAGAAATGCATTTTTTTAATGTACTGTAGATGTAGAACTCATTGTCCGGTTATAGGCTTGATAAGTCTGATGTGTCCATGGTTTTCAACTGAGAAGTGCAGAGAAGTATTAGGTTTGTGTACCTGTTTTCCTTAAATTTTTTCTCTTTTGTTCCATCCAGATGGCCATAATTTTTAACCAGGAAGGTCTGAAGGACATCTCACCCCCATGTGTAGCCCAGTCATTCATTAACCACAATGCAATCTTGTACAAGATTCTGGTCGTAGGGTGCAGACAATTTATTCATCAGAGGCCCTCATTGAAAAATTTCTATCCTGGAAGTAAGTATATTGATTATTCATTTTGAATTTTATCTGAGATGTTTTTTGTTTAAATTATGCTCTTTTCAAAACTGTAACGTAGTTAGGAAATTGATAGATGAATGTGTTAAGATGGTATTATGTGATTGAGGGAGGGAAAAGAGTTCAAATTAATCATTTTGTACATGCGATGTCTGGTTTTGTAGTTCGCCTTATGCAATATTTTCTATTCTTTGTACATTTACAGATCATGCCACCATATTTTTTGACACCCAGGAAGTGTCAAAAGCTGATTCTGACCATCCACTCAATGAGGCAAGTTTGTGATGTGATTATTTTGCTCCAGTCAATTACATTTACATTGAGATGACAATATATTTGAAAAAAATATTTTGTTGTTGCATCATACATGCTCTCGTTGCTCTGAACGCACTGACACAAGACTAAAAGGGACTTTGCGAATATTATTGCTCTGATGTATAACTTTGAAAAATTGTCCATCTCACTTTCATTTTTCGTACTATTCATTAAATGAACAAGAGTCCATCTTGTCTGTGATAATTGTTTGCTAAACTTTCCTCTTTATGTACAATCTCGAATACTAAATCTTACGCCATAATATGGTTGTTTATCATGCCAACATCGATCCTTTAAAAAAAATAAAAAATAGCCCCAACATGAAAAAAATGGTGTGTTTTTGCCATTCCAGGTTGACACAGATACAATGGAGGCACCACCCACCAAGCCTGACTGGCAGTTCCTTGACCGCCTCGGCCAGGGCATGAGGGCAGCCATGGAGCTTGACCTCTTTGGTTTTGATGTCATCATAGACTGTGAGACACACCAGTATGCCATCATCGACATCAACTTTTTTCCTGGTAAGATTTCTGTACTGTCGACAGAAATAACAATATAAATTAAATGTTACTTTTAAAAGGTCAAGTGTTGCTTTAGTTCAACATATTTGATACTACAGATATATATATATATATACCAGGTGACACAGAAAGAACTGAGCCTACATACTTTGCATTAACTTTGTTGAATATGCACCGAAATAATATGTTTTGTAAGGCTACATGGATTAATGTATGGAGAGTCTGTCAAAAACTGAAATGTTTGATGAAAAGAGGAAAAAAAATAAAAAAATCGTAAATATCATCAAGAAATGGACAGATCAAAATGTGTTGCAAAATGAGTCCATATTTTAATCCTCACACGATTTCACAGTTGGCGGGTTACTGTTTAATGGTTCTACATCATACCTTAGTATGCTGCCAACACTTTCTCTGGAAATTCCAACTATTATTTCTTGGGTCCTTTTTCTCACTAAACTGTTGGGATTGAGTACCGTCAATCTTTTACTATGCACTATGCACACGTTGGTAGCAGAGCTACGCTGTCTGGGTTGACCAGGTGACCAACGATTTGTAAAGGACCCATTGTCCATAAATATTTTTCACCCAGTTGTGAAGCCTTGACTTGCATGACCTCTGCCTACAGTTCAACTTAGTTTGAAACAAAACAAGAGCATCTTTAAAAGAATCAGTTTAGTCCACATCATTTCAAAAAGAGAAAATAAAAATTATGAATGAAAATTGACAATTGCAATTGATTAAATAAGGTATTGATTTCAAACAATCAAAATGATTCGATTCAATGGCATTAAGGTCAATACAATGTCAAAACAAAATATCTTGTTTTCTTTAAGTGAAAGTTGTGCACAAAATGGAAAAAAGGTGATATTTCGATCTGTAAGATGATTGCATGACATATGATGCATACTTGTTGCATGGGTTTTAAATTCTGAACATGCGTCACGCATTACCTAATCTATAGCTGTGCAAATTTAAAAAAAAAATTTCTTAAAATATAATAAAGCAAAAAATGTGGGTTCCAGTCTTTCTGTGTCACCCGGAACTTTGAAATGACTCGCAATTTTCTTTGAATGTTTTGGTTGTGATATTGTCTTGTATACCCATTTACGGCTGATTTGATTGGAGTGGGATTTTTATTTTAAAAATATATTGTGAATTCAGATTTTTTTTGTTAAAAACTAAAACAGGTTGATGGTTTGCAATACTTAGGAGTAATTGTCTTAAATTCTAATAGCAGGGAAAATTGCCATGAATCACAACAAAGATGATGTGGAGAGAATTTTTACATGGTACGAAAGAGGGTATCTACATTGACATGATGGAAAGAAAGGGAGCCAAAGTAGATACAGGCGGTGTGGAGAAAACATTTGTTTATAACAAATCCTGACACAGAGATGGATTGTCAGTAATTGAAAAAGAGACAGGATGTAAACAATTAACATTGGACTTTTTTCATTTCTCATTGACAGGTTTTGAAAGCATCGACAACTTCTTTGGCGTTTTGGTGGAACATATTGTGAACGTCCTCGATGCTCGTGACCGAAATGAATTAGTCAACGGACGACTCCAGTGTCCGCCAACAACCAAATCAACGAGTTTCTCTCCCTGTAATCTCCTGAACCAACTCTTCCATGAACGCAGGGGGAGACCACCCCCATTTCAACCGTCCTCCCAGATCATAGACTTAAATCGCCCTCCACTTCCAAGCCAACATGCGCACAATTTGTACAACAGAAACAAAGCCGAACCAGGGGAGGAGACTGACAACAACAATATAGTTTCTGTCCAAACACTGCTGAAAGGGTCCAGCAAAAATGGTCGATCTCTCAACCCTGGGAGTAGCTGATGAAATGTGACTGTAACTGGTCTTATCACAGGGTGTCTTTAAAAAACAACCAAACAACTAAACAAGCTTCAATGACATTTTGAACAATTAAAGCATAGTCAGGGTGACGCAGGTATAGTAAAATCTGAAAAAAAAACCCCAATTCGGCAAGTGGCTTAGAAATAAAGAGCATTGAGAAAATGTTACTCAAAATCTTAAATATGCAAAATATGACACATTTTTTGATAAGTCATAAAATGTGATTCATTTTCATTTAGATAATTAAAAGCAAATTTAACAATTCTAAATATAAAGGTTCACATTAGGAGAAAAAAAGACAATTGAAAAAAAAAAAGCATTGGCATTTTAGATGGTTTGTGTTTGTGTTAAGGACACCTTGTACTATAAATATGACTGAATAGTGTAGAAAGAGTAAGATGGGTTTGTTCTGGGTACTGATAGGACAGATTGTGTGTGAGTTGGGGGGGGGGGGGGGGGGGGGTGGCACCCAAAGTTTTTTATGGCAGCATGGGGGACTTAAGAGAGATGCTGACATTTTGAAGAATGGTGAATGAGAAATCCGTAAACATATTTAATATAAATGTGATACAGGTTCTGTTGTTATTTTTAAAAAATTCTTGTTGTTATCTTAATTTTCTCTTCCTTATTTATTTTTTTTCAAATTAATCTCCTATGTTACATCATTTAAATCTTTTTTTTTTCAAAATTTTTACAGAATTATAATCTCTGATGCTATATATTATATTCACTGGAGGAAGAAAAGGGCTTTCATATATCCAAACGTATGTTATGATGACTTGTTGTGTTAATATTTCTTTGGTCACATTTATTTGATTCTGTTCAGGCTGTCCTATAAGCTGTCTTTTTTTCCGACAATATTTCGTATCATAGCCATCTTGGTAGGACTTGCATGTTGTATTATGTGGAAGGCAATTAAAAACGATGCTTTCTTGATAGATAAGAAGGAAAGTGATGTATCAGAAGACTAGATTGTAGATAAGAGCAGTAAAATGATGACTCCACAAAAGGGGTTAAATCTGTGTCGGTGACAACGCCACTGCCTTGTTTAACGGGCATTTATTATTGTCTACCTTAAAAAAAATAATTCTAAACCATGCCAGCCAGCTTCACATAATTTATTCTGCTTTCATTGTATTTGTTCCAATTTATTGTCTGGCCATTAGCTGAAAATTACAACCAGTCACCAGGACAATATTGTCTGGTGGCATTGGGGACCAATTCAATAATGGTTGTTTTCTTTTCATTCAGTTTTTATGACAGTTTTATGGGCATTGTCAATTAGGCCGTTCTGCTTTACATATCAACACGTAAACCCATCCCTTAGATTGTTATGGTGTTGTGTTGTAACTAAAGAAAAAGACTAAGTTTAGAAGTTTTATGTCGAACATGTTTTTAGGTCTATTAGAGCCACAGGTGACAGATTGAAAAATGATCGGTGTGTTTTGGATGTTTGCATCATGTTAGACTTGTATTTGATTTAGTTTTTTACTTCCCTTGTACAGAAACAAACAAAAAATTGAGGAATATCTGCCATAAGTGACTAAGTGAAGAGATTGGGGCAGAACCAATGCAATGGAGATTAAATGTTAGGTTCCCGGAAATGAGTTCAGTGGGGAGTTTTGGTAGTTGTTGATGTTTATTTACAGTAAAACGGGTGATAATTTATAAGATTTGTTCAGTATCTTCAATTTGTTAAAATTTGTTTGTTGTCTTAAAATGTTGTTACAGTTGATACATTATGTTTTACATTGTATTGATAATATTAATGATACAAAGTATTTATACAGCGCATAATTATGACCAGGTTATGCTTCATGCACTTCACGATTAATTCCGTAAAAGACAACCATAAGTAGGTTTTAGTAAGCATAGAATGTCATTCAAACATTTAAAACACATGAGGGTAAGCTGATAATAAATTCTTTCTTTAACAGGTAACAACCAATTCAATTCATATAAAATTTATACAGAATGAGCTAGTCTCTTTTGCCTTGTTATCAATATTGCAGCATTATTCTGAATTGTCTAGAGTTAGGAAATTTTATCGGAGTAGAGAATTACAGTAATCCAGACATGATAAAATAAATGTAACAAGCTTTTTGGTTACTTCTTTTGTTATGTAATTACGTATAGTAGCAATTTTCTTAAGAGAGATATTCCCCACATTGATGTCATTATCTAATAATACCCCATAGCTGCCAAATGTTCCGATTAAATCATATACAGTACGATTTTTGGCATCGAGTACGATAGTCCGATTTCACAATGGAAAATATGATCCTCCTAGGCTTGGATGTTTAAGTTGTGATATGTCTGTTAATTTGATTTTTTTTTTTTTTACTCCGATCTTGTTAAAAAATTTGCATTTAATTTCAAGAGATAAAATTGATGCTCGAAATTGAAAGCGTATTGCTTTCATTTAACCGATACCCCATATTTACTTCTTTACTTCATGATAATATCGTAGGTTTCCAATTGTCAATACCACTATGTTTTGGTCATTTGATATTGAAATTGTAAATTGTCAGATTGGTCTCTTAACCGCAGAATTTAAAAAAATTAATACTTTTTAAACGAATTGGCTAGTTATAAATTATAATATTTTGTATTTAAATCTTGTTTTTTGATGGCCTGGAATATTTTATTCTGACTTTCTTGTCTAAAATAAGTTGGTATATCTGTTTGCTGAAGTTAGTAGTTTCAATATAAAATATCGGGCAAGTCTATTGCGACGTGATTGTTTTAGCTGCTGAAAACAAGCGATTTCAATCATAATCCTTCTGTGAGCGCTCATAATCCAAGTATTCTTCACTTCATGCAAAAATATCGCAGTGGTCAAAAGACGGGTGAAAAGACAAGGTGACAATTGATCTAAAAATGACTGTGTACGTAGAGACAATAGAGCATTACGGCTGTAAGCTGTCACGGTTGTGGACACATTGTTGACATGGTTCATAATACATCTATTGTAATCTTAGAAATCGAGACTTGATGGCAAAAATGTTGTAAGTACAGTTAATATAAACAGGGCTGAGGTGTGTAGCATCATACTACAGCTGCCAAAAATTTAAAGATTTATAAATATTTTGTAGAACAATGTCAAAAACTATTTTTAATCCAGTAAAAATGAATATCACAGGAGGCACAATGAAGTAAGGAATATCTGTGTCTAAAAATTTAGTCCAACAAGAATAGAAAAACACTTTGTGATATTAGTCAGAGTGTACCTTCGACCCATTATCACAGACGTGGACAAGAGATCAAGTCAAATACTGGAAAACAACTCTACACGTCACCTGTGACAAGGGTGTTACAAAAATAACCTGTAGATTAAGACACTCCTCTTTCACAATTTGGATATGCCTATTTTATTTCCCACTATCTGGTCATTTTAATCATTCTCGTTAAGACTCTTACAAAATGTTATTGAATAGTGTCCAAAGGGTGACTTGATGTATCCTCTAGTAAAAAAAAAAGAAGAAGATAGAAACAAACCTAGATATTCTTTTACGTGTGATCCCTTTTTACTTTTAAAAAGTTGTGTCATAATCCATCACTATATTCACCCCCCAATGCTCTTTTACACATCATAAAGTAATGAGTAGAATTATATAGGGAAAGATTGTACAGATTTTATGATGCTTCTATTTAGTTTGCAAAATTTTTTCGATTGGTGGGTAGGGACAGTCAATTTGTGGCCAATATCGTAACTTTATTGAAATTTGATGAATCTATTTAGAGGGTTAAAAATACCTGAAACTCAATTTTATCTTGGACCGGGGAGGGGAGAATGTAGCAGGGGTGAGAGGGATTTATCAGATTTAATGGTTTAGCTGTTCTTATCTGGCATGGTGTAAAATTTATATCCCTTAAGGCAAAATGAAATGGGCCAAAAACTGACATCTTTTATGAACACTGGTTTCGTTAGGCTTGTTAACAGCAACAAAATTAATTAACCCACCAGTTACGTAATATGATATAGCATTGTGATACTTAGTGTCTGGAAGAAGTTTAAATTTGAGACTGTATGACTGCTGCAGTATACACCGGGAGTTAATTGCTCACATTAATCAAAGGAACAGACTTAACATAAATGGACTGCTAGTCATATATGATTGAAGAGCACATTCAAAACTCTGTATCTGTATCATTTGATTTTTGACAATAGATTCCAAGGAATCTCAAATGATTTATGAACATGTCAAATTTTAACTCCTTTCATCCTCAAAATCCAGATTTAAGGTAGATTTTTGGAAAAGCACTTCAATTGCTATGTCTGTTTCTGTTGATTGTGTGTGTGTGTATATGAGTGTATGTGTATGTGTGTGTTAAAAGTGGGTGTGGGGATGTATAGATAAAGCATGGTTTAGACTATATTCCATGTTTTAAAAATATTTTAAGTTTATTTTCTTCTATGGTATTGAATTGCATTTGATCGAAAAAAATGAATCCTCAACATTCCTATCACTTTCTATTGTATCTTTTTTTTCTTTCTTTTTTTGTTTTTTTTTTATTGTTTTTTTTTTGTGCTGCCATTATTGCACCATTCATACGGTTCTTGTTTATCTTAGACATGACCTATCAGGGCTTATATGTACAAAATGATGCAATGTTGCTGATATTTTACTGTGGAACAATTCAATTTTCTTGTAATCCATTATTAGTGGATCTCTGCCGGATGGAAGGATGATTTACATTCCTTTTCTTAAATGGCAAAAATGTTTGTGTATTTAATCATTGCTAGGAACGGGATGTGTTTGGTCTAGATGAGTATTGCTGAACCTAATATTATTATTATTATTATTATTATTATTATTATTATTATTATTATTATTATTATTATTATTATTATTATTATT
>JARFNW010135055.1:0-10960 GCA_031763155.1 Dirona albolineata | reverse complement strand
CGTTCATTAATCGCTCGTAATCGTTCGTGTTACTATGTTTGTATGTTATTTTACTCATCATAATTTCAATTCGGGTTCATTCTTTATTTATTTTTTACTTGTAGTTTCAGATCAGATATATGTGTGGCAATCCACACATATCTGATCTGAAACTACAACTTTAAAAAAAGCTAAAATATAACACAGACAACAGTTCACTGTCAAAGATCTCCTTCCCTTCAACATACATTTCTCTCAGTTTCATCACCGTACAAGTCTTACACACGCAAATATATCTAGTGAGTATGAAACTATGTTCGTTAATGGTAACACTAATATAATGATATCGTGTATATTTTGACTTTGACGGTTTGACATCGATATACGATACTAGGCTGTGACTGTGTGGTGATGTTGATATGGTGAAAGTGAAAGTGGAAGTCGAAGTGTTGATTTTTTAAACTTGCTTGTTTGGCTAGACTTTTTTGGGTGGTTTGTCGTCAGTTATTGTCATTGACAGGGCCATTTTGATTTTTAAAAAATCAAATCTAGTGTGTGGAAGGCAGAACATGCTCAAATCTAGACTAGTCATTTCTCAATAAAACAAGAAACAAGATCGATAAATTAATAAAAGGTAACATAACGTCAATTGGCACTGAGTGACTCGGTATCAATTGACGAAAACACATGTAAACGTAAATTGGCACCGAGCGGTATCGAGGCACTCGGCCATAATTGACACCGAGCGGTCCTACAATTCATAGGGTTACAAAAAAAGCTCATAAAGCCCGCAAAAGTTATAAAAAATAAGAAAACACATCACACACATTTAATAAAGTGAACAAAGGAAGCATATATATTAGTTATAGCCTATATATGGAGTTTCAAGATGATATTTATTTATTTAGAGACTCAGTGATTAAATAAACACACGCCTGGGTCATTTTGACCCACGAGTGGCGGTAAAGGTTAAAATATAATTTGTAAAAAATGAAGAAAAAAAGGCGGTTGCGAGGTTAGAACTAGAACTCGCGACCTTCTTCGCGTGTATTTTAACAAATAAATAACAATGAAATGACCAAAATGGAAGAATACTCCGATGAGTTCAACAGAGTGTGTTAATTTTAAAAAAAATTGACGATTACTTGTCGTGTGACCGAGTGCCCTCGATACCGCTCGGTGTCAATTGATGTTTACCCCTGTTTTCGTCAATTGGCACCGAGTCACTCGGTGCCAATTGACACTACGAACATTCTAAACACATTAAGAAAGACATAAAATTAAATGATTGTTGCCTCTATCCTTGGTTAATAAATTTGAGAGGTCATGGAAAACATAATGCAGTGGACTTACAGAGACTATTGATTCCTGCCGTACGGTACGTGTTGACACATCAGTAGAGAGGTACATATTATATCATCTATAAATCAGTTTTTAACGTGTATTCATTCCATCAGGCAGGAAACTCGCATATAAGACCCATTGACTTTGAGAAGAATTGTTTGACAGTGGTGCCGGTACACATGATGAATATTATGTAAACGTGAAAGTAGTGAGAATCTCTATGACTCTATGTAGTGCTAGAGAAGTGATAAAGTCAAGAAGTCGATTATTTCCAACTCGGTCCATATGGTATTATTCTACTTTGTTATACCTTTCCAACATTGTGAGGACATAATATGTTATATCAGCAAGAGCAACACCTTATTTCAAGCCCCTCTGCAACAGGATTTGTCAAACCAAGTTAGGAAAACTCATGCGCAAAGAACTGTATTGTCAAGCATTTATTGTATGTTAATACTTTCTAATGTGCTAGCATGCCGATCACACTTCCAGGTTGGATAATGTTTCGAATTGCCTCTATTGAATTGCCTCTGTACTATATGCGCCTTCATATTTTTCTCTTCATTTCAGTTTCGTCCTATGGCTGAATTCAAGACAGGAAGGCGTCCAGTTGGAATACAAAGATATCAGTCTTCATGCAATCTCCAGGGATTTGACATCCTTCCCCCATGAACACTTGTTGCTGCACTATGAAGGGAAGCTGCCAGGTAATATTGCTAGAAATAACATTTTTGCTCATTCATGATTTGAACATTATCTTGCATGGAGAGTGGGAAACTCATTTTTTAAATGAAGGATTTAAAGTTGAGCAAATAATGAGTCCATCATGTATAAAATCTTTCCCTAATGATCTAAAACACAATTCCAGCAACATCAAAGTCGAAACCGTCAGAATCCAATTCAGAAAAATGAACTTCATGATTGAAAACTGTTTAGATTTCTTATAGTGATTTTTTTTTTACAGTTTTAATCATTTGAATTTTTTGTTTGTTTGTTGAAGTATCAAAATAATCTCGTTCACTGAGATAAACAAACAATCTCTAAAACAAAGCTATGGAAAGCTACTCTTGAAAATTGTAAAGCAGTAGTAGGTGTCAGGCTGTGTGGTATTACTGTTACAAATTATCTTGTAGTCTGGGTCTTTCTTTCTTTATCATTTGTTCATTCTTATTATTTTTCTGAGACTCGTTGTTATAGTTATAAGATGTCTCATGGCCCTGATAAGATCAATAGTTTTTTTGTTTTTTTTTCCTCAAGAGTGTTGATATAGGGTTTCCAATAATCTAAAGAATCACCACCAATGACACTCTCTGCACTCCTCAGTTATTAAAGATTCTAATGTTTGTCGAAGGGGGTGTGATTACTTAAGCTTCATTAAAGAAAACTATTTTTTTCTTTTAGACCTTAAATTGTACATATTTATGAATTATAATATATAATATATATATATATATGTATATTTTTTCTGTTTAAGGTGTTCATGAATCTCATGCATCCGGCCAGTCTGAAGGAGATGGGGAAGAAGAGGACATGGAGTGTAGACAGGAGGACGAGGGGACCCTCATAGAGATAAGATTTGTGCCACAGAACAAAGAATCTCTTGAAGACATGTTTGAGGCTATGTCCAACTGCCAAGTGCTTCATCCCGATCCCGACGACGACTGCGTGTCTGAGAATGAGTTTGATGATGCTGAGGAGGATGGAGGTTTTTACACGGGGGAGGAGGGTCTGGACCATTTGTCTGAGGCTGGACAGGCAAACCTTGAACGTCTGAACAACATGCTCCAGGCGGGGCAAGGGGATGCTGAGATTTCAACCAGAACCAGCCAGATTACAATCACCAATGGTGAGTGTTTCAAGTTTATTATGTCATGAAATCAATTGTTTGGGAGACACAGTCAAATCCAACCGATGAGAGACACTTTTGGAGAGCATACAAACAAGATTGTGACCCGAATGAAAACAACCAATTTATTGCTTTCAATTGTTGACAGCTTTAGCTATTTTAAACTGAGTTTGGGAATCTTTCTAGTTCCACGAAGAAAAACCACAATGAGGCAATCAGTGGACGGTAATTTATGATAAATGATAAATTCCCTTTATTCATCCCAGGGGGAAATTTTGGTCTATTCCAAGCGCCGCAAAGTGGGATCAAGGTCATGAGAGAAAAAACAGTGCTTCCACTGGGATTTGAACCAGCGACCTTTCAAACCAATGGCGAGTGGCTTAACCACTGTGCCACCAGCTCCCCATATATTATCCCCCTTCTAATGCAATTGCCTCAATTCTGGCAATTAAGAAAAACTAAATACATTTTTTAACACCAACCGAAAAGTTTGGGCAACCTTGACCCCAGCCTCCACATATATCAAAATTGATATCAGCGACATTGGTGGCAGCGTGGTTAGGCTCTTAACTATGAATAAGTCTACCCAGCAAAGAGAAAGATTTATGTTAGTATAATGGGCCTAACAGTCTACTCTACTGTAATAAACACATCTTCATTTATACACTCCCCATGGGGTTAACAAGGACTTGAATGACATGGCTTTCTGAGCGATAAATTATGTAAAGTCAGTGAGTTGGTTGTTTTCATTCGGGTCACAATCTATAATTTGTTTGCATGCTCTCCAAAAGTGTCTCTCTTGTACAGGAATAGAGGACTATAAACCTGTCTTTATTTGGCTACTTTTTAGCTACTGTGCAATCCACTATGTTAATGCTTAGAAATTTTTGGCTCGTATATTTCTTACTTTAGTACCTTGAAGAAATTATATCTGACTAAAAAGTGGCATCTATATAATATATATTCCACATTTCTCTAGCACAAGATTCCTTGAATAATGATTAAAGTCCATTTTGATACAAGATACAAAAGGGTCTAATGTTTGATGATCTAATATCTAATCTCTCTTCCCTCCCACCCCCACCCCGTACGTCTTTTAGGACATCATGACCCAAAAGATGATGAACCCCCAGAGCAGTTTAAAGATGCGGATGGAATGAACGAGTGAATAGCCATGACCAGACCAGAAGGATAATGCATGGTAGATCCGATTGTCAGTTCAGTTATCAAGGGAGGCAATTAGGGTGGGCCTGTCCTGCCTAATGTACATAATGACATATCCCCCTTCTAATGCAATTGCCTGAATTCTGGCAATTAACAAAAACTAAATACATTTTTTTACACCAACTGAAAAGTTTGGGCAGCTTTGGCCCCAACCTCCATTTAACATTCTTGCTTACTCAGTTTGACTCATGTGCCACTTCTTACAATGTGAAAATGTCAAAAGTTTGAGACATTTGTTGAGGTTCTACTTACTTTGTTACGTGGTCCTTCCTGTGCCAATGGCACATTAGACTGTCACAAGCCTCTGTCGTTGAATTGAGCCGCTTCTTTGGTTTCGCTCCATGACAGACTTCTCTCTCCTAAAATCCTTCTAACGGTCTCTCTCCGTGATAATTTTGGGCTTCTCTTTTTCTGAGGTTTTATGTAAACTGCATACGGGAAACTTAAGGCTTGCTGGGTTATGTTTAACTTCATGTTAAAGTAAGTGAAAAAGATGGGGAGCGGATGTCTTGTAAGGAATATGTTTGTCTTTTGTTATATGTTTATGGTGGGGTATTATTCTTGTAAAAACAATTGATGGTATTGATCTTGTTTTGATATTAATATTAATTTGTTTTCTTCAGTGCGTTGTCATATTTCTGTTTATGAAAAAAACTTAAGGTTTTCATTCAACTATTGATTAGTAGTAAACCAACCACTTATAAGATTGAAAATTGCATTTCAGGCTCTAAATTTATCTCTCTGAAAGGTCAGCCAGTAGTAAATAGTGTTTTAGGTCACATTATCATTATGAATTCTTTCAAAATAAGAATTGGTTGTGTGAGTGTTTTACGTTTATAATGAATTGAAATGTTTCTGCCAGGTTTAGAGATCTGAAGAAAAGTGGAAATAGATTGTGTAACAACATATTTTTTGCATGAGGTATCATACAATTTCTTAAAAAATTATATCTGATTTAAAATTTAGTAAGGAAAAGTCATTCTCTACGCATGTATAGAAATAGTAGGTTATTATTACATTTGCTTGTCATAAGTTCCATGTGGTGCTGAGGGTTGTATCATTTCTATGATTTTATGTAATTTGTCAGCTGTTATCACACATTACTTTTACAACTTCTACATCATGTAGTGTGTGTGAATGATTCCATTTTGATTATTTCACGTTGTTGTTCTTTTTTGTTTGTTTTTTATATTGTTACACATGTTGATAATAAATGATGGACAAAAAGATTAACATTTCGCTTGGCGTTAGTTTTTTATTAAACTTCAAAACTTTTTAACGAAATCCATTACAACGAAACTGGTGTTATTGCAAAAAGCCCTGAATATATATTTATTTTCTTATATAAATTGTAGGGATTACTACTATAATAGTAATAGCGAAAGCGATTTTTATTTTTTTCTTCTTTCCCCCGTTGAAACAACAACTGTTTATAGTCTAGGTATCAAGTCTCACTGATTAACAGTACACTCAGTATCGCCATTTCATTTTTACCATTTAGTACTGAGCGATTTTTATCACCTTTTGGAGTGGCCGTGAAATCCTGGCTACTGAACAATTTCGTAAGGGACGTAACTCTAACAATTAGACCGCAAGTAAACGAACTCACTGGAATTTTTTCAGATCGATTTGAACAATATTTCTATTTTTTATCACTTTTTCTGTCCAAAAAAATGAGTGAATATCAAAACTATATATTTGATTCAGACTGGTGAGGAGCTACGGTATCAAAGTGATGGGAGTGTGGACAGGGGGGAGTTATGACCCTGGGGCGACCCGACCGACTCCAGGTCTAGATGATAGTTTGAGTAGTGAATAAATGCTGAAATTTTCATGGCAATCGGTCAAGTAGTTTTGTTGTAATTATTTTTAAAGTCAGAAACCCCACATTTTTTGGACAGGCCCAAAAATTTGCGGCACTTGATACTTGAGAGATATTTCACTCCCCATGGTGCCGTACTGAAAGTGTTAACAAAAACCAGTGATGCAAAAACACAAATCCCCTCAATTGGTTAGGACCTTAAAATAAAACATTTAAAGACTGAGATATACACACACAAAAATAGGATACGGATGATAGCAACCACAGTTGTGAAAAGTATTTGTTGTATAGGTTGAGGGTGAACGTTAAACATTTATTTTGGCACAAACAAAGAATAAAGCAATGCGTTCCATGGGATCTACATTTTAATCATTTATTTTCATGCATGCATGGTTGTATAGTTGTGCAAATTAAAATACTAGATAGTTATGAACAATGTGCTAAACATACATAGGCCACAAAAACAATGACTTATTGCTTGCTGCAAGCAATTGCAGATTCATAATGTAAGTAGGATTAGAATACAGACCTCTGCATGTTTACGAAACGAAATGCATAAAAAAAAAAATTTATAAGAAAATATTGACTTTATTAATCCCAGGGGGAAATTTGGGGTCTATTCCGAGGATAGACCGGAATAACCCAAACGTCGGCTCAGCGCCTCAGAGTGGGTTCAAAGTCTTGAGAAAAAATCCAGTGCTTCCACTGGGATTCAAACCCACAACCTCTCGACCCAAAGGCAAGTGTCTTAACCACTGCATCACCGGCTCACCCATCATATGATGACTACATGCTACATGGTTTGAAAGCTGTTTATTGAGAATGTTCAATCATATATGTCAAGCTCTTTAACTTTCTTTGCAGAGGTAGGCCATGCCCGTACACAAAAGACCTGATTCATGCAGACACAAACACATACATGTATTATGGTTCCGTGAGTCTCGATGCCATTGAGGGAATGAAAGAAATTGTTGACATAACCAAGTATTGACTTGGGGAATTATCAAGCACTGGCGTTAAGTTGAGGATGTTGAATGGCCTTGCGAGAGGCTTGACTTCAGAAATGTCAATTTATGCAGAGACAACAGCTGCCGACGCAGCACTGAAAAAGCTCAATGCCTTGACACTGGCAGTCGTAATGTCATATCCTCTCTATTTAGCATAGATCTGGCCATTGAAGTCAAGACCAGAACCTAATATGCAGAGAACGGTTGGTCAGTATTGTTTGGGTATATAAGAGATGGTGTATACATCCTGTACATGTGCAGGCTCACAGATTTAACATCGTTTGATCCCCCAGCAGGTTGTGTCATTCAACATCCCTCTCAACTCCTTGGTGAACATACAGTAGAGCAGCCTTTTGGGCGCATCATACTAACGATATCTTTCTCTGGCTGTAGCTAGCGTCTGAATACTCACATCTGAGTCAAGCGAGAGAGAAATGCGTGTAAAGAGTCTTTCCCAAGGACTCAACCTTAGTAAAAGGATTCAAATTAAAAGGATTCAAACCCGGAATCTCATAATCATTCTCGTACGGCAGCCCAACCACTCGGCCACTGATGCCACACATATATTATTCATTTCAAATGTTAACATAAAAAATTGTTATGTATTGACTCACTGATTGAGTAGAATTTGTAAAGTATTCTATTCTATAAACATTACAATATAGTATGACTTCAGGTTCTTTGGTTAAAATTTGTTTTCAAATAGATTGATAAAATAAATGACATCATGACTTTTTTTGATCCCTCGGCACAAGCTGTTCTATATCTTCATATGAAACTGTTGAAACTTTTTTCTCTGCTAGACACAAGCCGAGATATCGAAGTCTCATGAGGTAGTCAGAGTGGAATTTCCCATCCGTGTAGTTCATGAATCTTCTGTAATCGTCTTGTAAGGCCTGAAGGATGAGGAGGCAAAAAAGGGAATGTGTTAGCACCTTCCAGAAAACAAAACTAAACAAGCGCTGTCTCAGCCAAAGGCCTTCGCCTTCACCAAGTGTTGATACAGTAAGGGACAATTACATTTGAATAATTAGCGTGTGGGGCAAAAGCCTTTACGAGAATAATAACGAGAGGAAGGGAATAAGCAAGAAGAAATAGGAGGAGGAAAATCATTACAAAAAAAACCTAAAAAGCAATTATTAATCAAATGCCTTAGCTTTCCATCTTAGTCTTAGCTTCCTTCCCTGATGGAAAAGGAATGGTGACATTGGTTGAGACAAGTTAAGCTCACAGCATGTTCGTTTACATATATAACTTCAAATGGGTTTATTATTATAGTAATATATATCCATGTACAAGTACAGGCCAACAAACTTTACATCATTCATCCCCCATGCAGGCCATGTCATTCAAAGTCATCAACTCACTAGGGGGCATATCATAGAGTAGCCTGTTACTGTCAGGCACATCATACTAGCATACTGACATATATCTCTTTCTCTGACTGTTAATAGTTAATAATGTAACAACGAGAAATGTCGAAATATAAGAAGTAGGAGTGAGGACTAGACTGATATATGTACTGTAACTGTAAGTAAAAGTAAAGTGAATAAATAATTTGAATATATTGTTATTACCCGGAAATCACTCTCCACTCTTTTCTTGTGGACAAGCTCTTTGTGGTATTTCCTCTCCAAAATGCTATATCTGTAGAGAACAAAAAACAAAAATCAAGATTGGCAATTGAACAGCGGAGTTGACTTTGAATGAGATCCTGAGGAATTGGAATAACCAAACATCTTGTATTCTCCGGAGGATTCTTGTTCAAAGCAGGAGTGTGTGTGTGGTAATTGACCATTACTGACAATTACAAATTACAGCTGTTTTATTCCTTTTACTTTCATCCCCTGTGAAACTTATCCTTTTTTATTCTTACAAATACAATAACATCAACATTTTTGTTTGAAGACACCCCCCACCTCTCTCTCACACACACACACTTTCAAGACAAGCTAACATATTACTATTACATAAGGAAAGGACTATGCAACTATGTGAAAAGCTTACATCTTGAATTCTATCATTACAGCGTAGACTGTATTATACAGTGGAGTCTGCTTAAAAGATAAACTCAGTGGGACCAGACAATGAGTTTATCTTATTCTTATGCAAGGTTGATCTTAACCATTTCCAAGGGAAACAACCAGTGGTTACAAAATCTGCGGTGGGTAAAAGTCCAGTAGCCTCCCCTGTTCATAACAATGATTTGTGTGACTTTTGACTAACAAACGACCAAGCGGAGAAAGGTCTAGACTAGATATGGACCAAGTACGCTTGCTATCTGTTGACGCTGACGTAATCTATTCACGCCCATCTTTCTTGACTTGATACTTCTTGATTATTGCTGATTATTGGAGGTGAAGTCGACTTCGTTCGTCCAGATTTATTATAAACAAGCCAGTATCTTGAATCTTGACTCTTCCTTTCGTGAGTATTTTAGCCAAGTTTTAATAACTTTGATCTCCTCATTATATTGATAAACTTTTCCTTGGTAATCAAGAGAAGTGAAAGGTTAGTTGAACCAACCAAGCCAAGGCAACAAGTAAGGGATCGTCCTCACCCTCATATTTTGAATAAGCTCACAACCTATTATATTTATATAATTTGTGTGTTGAGTCCGTTTTGTTTTTACGTCTATATATTAATATTAATGATCATCTTGCTTACACTATCTGGTAAATTACTTGAACAGAAGGAAATGAATGGTTAGGATTCTTAGGCCACCGATGGAAATGGAAATAAATAATAATTAATTAAGCTTAAAATCAACTGGTAGTAACCATTGTCATTCGGACATCACTATTCACCCACATTTGGGGCGAATAGTATCAGCACTATATTCGCCCACATTATTTGGTTCTGTGGTGTAGCGGTTAGCATGTCTGCTTTACATGCAGAATGTCGCCACCCTATTTTTTTCTATTATTACTTTTTTTTTTTTAAACACTGTTGAACTCATCAGATCTGTTTCATCAGAGTGTTTTTCCCTTATTTTGGTCATTAAAATTTTTTTATTATTAAAATAATAGTTTCCAAAAAGCTGAAATAAAGTTATTATTGTTAGATATTAGATCTAGTATCTAATATTATTATGATCATTATCATGGTTAATCATTATTATTATTATTATTATTATTGTTATCATTATTATTATTATAAGTATTATTGTCATGCACAGTGGGCTGATCACCTGCTTGCCTTCAAAATCTTGATCCATAGATTTTCCAGCTCTGTATCAGACCATTTGTACTAGTGGGGCACAGACTTGCACTTAACCTGGATGCTTTTTACCTTGGTCTGCGCACAGGATGCCTTCTGTCTTGTACACTGTCCTCGACCAGACACAGAGCTGGTCCCTACACTGTTTAATTACGGTACTATAGGAACATTATTATCATTAATATTATTATTGTCATTATATAAATAATGAACAATAATAATAATAATAATAATGATGATAATATTAATGATGATAATAATAATAATGATAATAATAATGATGATAATATTAATGATAATAATAATAATAATAATAATAATAATAATAATAATAATAATGATTAACCATGATAATGATAATGATCATAATAATATTAGATACTAGATCTAATATCTAACAATGATGATCATAATAATAATAATAATAATAATTATAATAGTTATATAATAATAATAATAATAATAATAATAATAATAATAATAATAATAATAATAATTATAATAATAATAATAATAATA
>JARFNW010135044.1:0-10961 GCA_031763155.1 Dirona albolineata | reverse complement strand
GGTTCATCTATTTATATGTCCGTTTGAGTGTGTGCTCTTTTCTTTGACTTCATTGTTGTAGATGGGTTTTTTTATGAATTTAAATAACATTGGAAATTTGTGTTCTAACACAGGTCAACCATTTCTCCAAATATGGTCTCTTGGATGACTCGGACGAGGATGAATTGACAGAGCAGCAAAAGAAACTGTTGGCTGGGCAGCAAAACAGCAATGTGACTCTTGCTCAGGTCTGACTGCATATCTTATCAGAAGATCATAGCGTTTAAAGAATAAAATCTTGTATGTGGGTCACCCTTATAATAATGCATACTGGGCATTGAAAAGTACCATATATTTTTTTTTAATAAGTAGAAACGTATACTTTGTCAAATGTTGGTTTTGATGAGTTTACCCTCCAACTATTGCAAGCTATTGTCTTGATTTCTTTGTCACTTTCCACGTTTTACTTAGCAGTGTCTCTGTACACAATTAAAAATTGTTCATAATATGAAGGTGCTGTTAGCAAATTGATGTGGCGTCCTTATTTTATGCAGATTTTCTATAAAAATGCAATAGTGTTGACCAACAGCACACATACATTTCTATTTGTCTGTAAAGAGTGAATGGGAGTGCCTTTAGCATAGCATAGTGATCTATGTGGTAGCTGTGAGATGATTCATAAGCCTAAGTCTGAATCCTTGGTTAGACAATTCCTGGGACCTTGAGTTTGCATGGCTCTGCCTCGTGTCATATTGTCTATGTTTTGATGCTCGATGCTCAGATATGCAAAATACCATATTGAATACACATAACTGGGCTCTGTCAGTGTATGTTATTTCCAGCCCCTCTGATCTTCTATATTTTGTACGGAACCATTTTCGTGAAATCTAGAGACTAATTATTTAATTACAAAAGTAGTACACTGGTCTAGACCTATAAATCTTCTCATACTTACCTAGTATTGTAGTCAGTGTTGATACAGTTTTGTACCAATTGCTACGAGAATGCCGCTCAATATCTTCTCCCATTCCTTTTCCTTTGTGCTGTGCATAAATTATTTGTCATTTATTTATTTGCTTTGGATTTATCTCAGTGAGTCAAAATGAGAATTTTTTTATTTTTTTTTCAAAATACTAATTTTTATAGCTTAGCGGAAGAGAATTTGATTCTATATGTTGTCATCTCTGTATCATGGAAGGACTTCAGAGGCTACCTTGTATTTGACCTCATAGTGTCTGGGGGGGAGAGCAATCAAAAAATGATATGCACTGTTAAGATGTTTACAAGAGAAATGGAATTATTTTATGGTCTTCAAATTCATCATTTTCATTGAAAAACGTAGTGAAAATAATTTGCTTTCCTTTCTTTAAAAAATAAATATTTTCTACATACATTGGCTTATAATACATTCATATATTACAGTTGATGTGAAGTTGCTCTCCTCTTTATCCACATTTTTTATCAGCCGCCATTGTCTGTTTATGAGGCGAGGTTGAGAGTCCTTTTCTTGTAGCATTTCATCAAGTTATCAAATAGATATGAGGATTGCGGTTTTTCCTCCTGTGATTCAAAATGTAAATAGTCATCAGTTTAAAAATCAAGAAAAAAATAAATCCTGCAACCAACAATTTCTTTTTGTTTGTTTATACAGTTCTTGGGTTTTTTATTTATTATTAAAGTTTTTATGACTGGTTTTCAAAGTTGTTGTTTTTGATGAATTAGTTTTGAAAAATTCCTTGTCAGTAGTTCATGAATTTAGATTAGTTTGTTGTTGATTTTCATGTTCTGTTCATCATAATTAGCTACTTGTCAGTGGTGCGTTTCCAGAGGTAGAGCAAGCTTTTGTTTAACTCGTTGTGCATAGTTGATATGGACCCATTGTATTGAGATTCTGTCTGTTATGTTTTCAGAAACCTAATGCATGACTTAGTGTGAAATTTTATTAGTTTGGTGCAATTAAGTGTATAATCTTCGGGAAGTTACAATCGTTGACAGTACAACAAGATACAAAAGGGTTTTAAAAAATAGATATCATTTGAACATTTTAACATCTTTAGGTTCCTGGACTTAAGTGTTCTTTTTGATGAGTATTATGTGTCATCTAACGACATGGCAACTAGGCCAATTCAATTTTTGTTCAGCAGTGCTAATCATTGGTCATTCCATCGTCCTCTATGAGTAGCTTTTTCATCACCTCTGTGACACTGCTGCTTTCCAGCTTAAACATGAGAGACGAACCAAGCCGCTCAGCCTTTGGTGTTTTCTAGGTGACTTGAGTCTTCAAGGCAGTTATAAAACTGATCGCACTGATTACATTTAGGATGTTTCCTTGAATGACGAGTTTGATTTGAGGTTTCTTCTATTATTTTTGTGTGTGTATAGAATTATTAATAAGAACGATGACAATGATCAGGAGTTTAAGAATCTACATCATCTGCATAGACTCAAAAAGTTTCTACACCTTGGGCCAATCAGTTGACCCTTTGTACAGACTGAAACTTTCATGTTATAAATGTATTGTCAATTATTAACAACAGCAAGGTGATTGAAAATGATAATGATGATAGTTGATCAATGCTTTACATATGATTTTATAATTGGATGATAAACCATTAAGTCACTTCTCCATATTTGTTTCTTGTCCATTGTTGATAAAATTTGTTGCTACATACCATGTTTTTACTTATATTATCCATTTATTGATTTCATTAATTTTATAGAAGCTGAAAATTCAACAACAAATGCAGCTTATGACGAAGGATGGTTTACCACAAGGTCAAGGTGATGTTTTGAGCATGGGGGACGGCACAGACCCTGTCATCATGGAGGGGGGTGTGGAGATGAATGGTGTGGATGAGGAGGCAATCAGCACTAAGGCGTTTGCTGATGATATTGTGCTATCGGCTCACAAGAAATTCCACCCTTCATTTTATGAGGATGATGGTAAATAAATACTGACTGTTTTTGCGAGAGATGTTCTCATGTTAGCCTTCATTCGTTGCCTACATTGGAATTTTGTTTTAAATTGCCCGGTGGGCTGATGGACTTTTGATCCGTAGAATTTCCAGCTTGTAGTGGTAAGTATCCCTGCCTGTCACGCGGCAGACCGGGTTGTCAATTCCCTGCCAGGGACCAATTGCCAAGGTTGCAGCTCTCTGTTGTCCTATAACTGAATAGTAACCACTAGAGTAACAGCAAAATGTTTCCTGGTAAATTGTATTGACCTCATGGTACATTGTTGTTCAATTTACTGGTAAAGGTATTTTGATGCATTTTGCTCATCACCTGCTCGTCTTTAATTCCTGATGCAGTGTCTTTCTAGCCAAGTGTTAGGTGATGAGTGGTGTAAGTCCTCATTGACATCTGGATTTTATTCCATTTGTCATGTGCATCCTTCACAGCTTGACATATGGCTGGCCAATACACTGCTTATTGCGGTATACGTATAAAGGGGACGTGCCATTGCAAAGGGACCACCATGCAAGAATATTCTTGCCCTGCTTCATAATTCCCGCAACAAATAATCTACTGAGCTTGGATATAGGATTTTATTTTACCCGAGTTTAAGGCATTGCAGTCTTATTCTTATTGTATTTTTGTCTCAATCAGTATGTTCCTCTATTCTATTTTTATGGGTTTCTTTTTTTTCTTTCATCACAGCAGAGCTTGTTTCATATTTTGGATTTTGAAACTTGGCAGTTATGCAAGAGCTGGTTTCAATATTTGACACTATTTATACCACTCATTTGATGGTTAATGGTATCTGGTGTCAGGCCCTATTTTTAAACAGAATGTAGTGATTTTTTGGGGACATTTTTATGCTCGTCACCCATTAATGCAATTGTAAAATTACTTTCCATTTAAAAAATAGGGCACATTTTAAGAAAACGTGGGGTCATTTATTTCAGCTAAAAGATCATGAATATGCCGACACAGTAACTCACGTTTTGATGACAAAGTATTAATAAACCAGTTATGGGTGTGTTTGAACCATACCACATTTTCCATCAAAGCGTGTAAAAGTCATCTTCATCCACTTGAAATCTCAAGGGATCTTTTCTATTACGTTGTCAGACTTTCTAAAAACCATAATTCATTGTTTAGATGGTTACGTTTACCTTGCCATGGATGACAAGATATATAGTATAAGACAAGATATGTCTTTAATTGTTCAAACCAAAACATTTTGTGTTAAGTTAACATCATCATTCGTATACTTTGCAAGCAAACACTCTTGAAACTCATTCACTCACCTACCTTCTATTGCTTTCACTTAGCCCTTCCACAAAGTATACCCACATAGCAAAAAAAATTGTCATAGTCATAATGAAGCAAAACGTCCGTGGTAAATGATGGATTTGATGTTTTTGCACATCGAGGATGGGTGCATCTGGTAGGGTTTCCTTTTTCTCTACACTCATTCCCGAGCTCATTTTTGTGACTCATTTTAATTTCCATTCGCTCCTCTTGGAATTAACAAAGTTCAATGGAAAATTTCTGGGCACAAATGTAAAATGCTTCCATTTTGTTAATTCCTTTTTTATTCAGAGCTCAACTCTAGCTTGGATTCCAAGTACCTGGCCTCTACTGTTGGAGTTAGTGCCAGACACATTCAGGGCATGAAGGCTTCTTTCTTTGATGATGATTATGAAGGTGGGTATGGGTCATGCCGTGTAGAATGTACCAGGAAATGAAATTGTTTTAATGTGTGAAATCATTTGAGTATATTTACATGGTTTGTGATATCAGAGATATTTTATTTTCCTAGTTCAATCCCTTCAATACTGCAGGTTTTGGAAAAATACTCAAAACTAAAATTTAAGTAGTTACACTGGTAGAAATAAAAAATGACGAAACTACGGGATCAAATGGTTTCAAACATGTCACCCGTCTCACTAATAGGAGTGACTCAAATTCAGCTAAATAAGCCTCATGTAGCTTTCCTAGCTGTTCACACGGTTGTGGCTGTCATAACATTTTTCTTCACATTAGTGTTATAATTATTGGCTTCACTTATGTCCGTTGCGAAGTATTTCAACAAAGTTTTCTACGATCCGTGAGTTCATGTCTACTAACCAGGCGATAGAAATTGTTATTTGCACTCAGTGGTAATGGCAGCATGGCGATGGTTACATAATCACTCAAACTACCTCACACGCACATACACCATTCACCAGTTGGACATGACATAAAAATCACCCTTTTTCAGCATTATCTACAACAGTGGCAGAGTAAGAATATTGAATCAGTAATAAATCAATGCTATGATGATGTGTAAGAAGATGCCAAGAGAACAAAACTTCAAGAGTGTCATAGGGTGTTGAACATTAATATTAATGTGTTTGTGAATGTTTTTTAGGTTACAGGAAGAAGAAAGAAAGGAAGAGATATGAGGATGACATGGATGCATATGAAGAAGAGATAAGTGATGCCTGGAAGAGAAAGGAGAGAAGCATCTCGTCTGGGTTGTTTGGGGCCTTTAAACATCCAGCTTCATTGTCACTGCCGCAGTCTCCGGCCTTCTCAGACAAGGAGAAGGAAGGCTATGAAATGACTCCCTTTCCAAAATCAGGTGATATGAGGATCTTCTTACTAAATTGTGACATGAATTGAAAAGATTTTAAAGATTGGGCAAAGCAGTGATTTTTTAATAATAAGACAGAAAATGGCTGAAGTGATTCTATGCTTATGAAAACAACATGCTTTGTCTGTAATTTATAATGTATCCAATTTGATTTTATGTACAACAATATGTTGATGAATAGATCTTTTGTTCATTACACAGCGATCTTTTGTGACAGCCTTATGTATTTTCTTCTGCAATAAACAGGTCTGTTTGACAGTGTCTTCCTCAAAGACAGCATGCGGCCAACCCCCCAAACTTTCCTTCATCCACCAGTCATGGAACACCCACTCGTTCCCAGTGGGTTGAAGGCAGAAGACCTACCGCCAAGAATTGTGGGAGCTCAAGTGCGACACAACTTCCTTCATGTGAAGGACTCACTGCTTTACAATAACCAAAAGACGTTGGTGGATGCGGCTTGTTACATGGGCCGTTCCTTCCGAGTTGGATGGGGGCCTGGTTGGACTCTAACACATTGTGGATTTCCTATGGGAATAGAAGGTAAAGACATTTGGGTTTTCTGCAGATGAGTGAGGGATGTTTTTATTAGTTCGTATATTATATAGTTGGTCCCTACACTGTTTAATTACGGTATTACAGGGAACTGATAACAAACAAACAATTATTATTTGTGATGTTTAAAAAAAAATTTTTTTCTCATTCTTCCCTTTTCCTGTCGGTTTTTTTTAGGGGTTTTGTTTGTTTTGTTATCATTTATATTTGTTTGCCTTGGTATTCTTAACTATTGTCTGTTTAATGAAATGTGAATTTTAGTTTTTGTCCTTAGCATATATTATATTGTTATACATGATATTTAAAAGTACATTCTCACCAACTTTTTGATAAACACATCAAGTATTTGATGCATTGTTTAAGAATTTATTATTATTATTATTATTATTATTATTATTATTATTATTATTATTATTATTATTATTATTATTTTCAAGTTTGAGTGAAATTTGAATGTAATATTATATATACATACATATTCTTTCAGAGGAAGGCAACAACCAGATTTCCCTACTCCCCTCCAATAGAAGAAAAATCCACAATCTTCCAAGATTTAAAAGACTGTCTACCCATTTGGAAAAAGTGCAAATGGCTGGCTATATGGACTTTCAGAGTCAGACGATATTGGTGTGTATTTATAGAAGGAAATAAGAGGTTCTGTGAACTCAAATTGAAAAACTTTGTTGATTGGAAGTTTTTAGATGATAGCATTTTAATAGAGCGGTATCAGAGATTTTATTTTTATAACGATATGACATTTGGAAATGTGAACAAATAATGAAGTCATTTAACTCATGTTATATACACTACATTTTTAATCCTGAGAAACAGGAAGTAATGCAATTCCAGAAAAAATAGATAACAAGAACATGTTTGTGGAGAAAGGGAATCAAACTTTCGTTTGCAACTGCAACATTGCCTCGCCGGCCATAGGAATGCTATAAGAACCAGTCATTAAACCTTTGATCTAATCCACCTTTCTTTTTAAGGAACACTGGAAATAAATGGGTTTTTTTAATGTGTCCCTTTTTGTAGATGTTGTGCAAAATAAATACAATTGAATTGAATTTGATAATAACATAGTTGGAAATTAGCTGTTCTTACACAATGGTCAGGAGGAATTTGTCTGTCAAGTCAACTACTTAAGTGGAAATCAAAGTAAATAATAAATAATTTTTCATTGAAATTTTAAATATTTTTTAAATTATTAGTGCTGCATAATCTTAAAAATGTATACAGGAGTCGTCGCCTCAGAGCCCTGTTATCACATGAAACAGAATCTTTAAAATGTAAATTCATTCCTCTAACAGGTGATTAGGCCTAAGAGTATCCCTCTAAGATTGACAGTTTTCATGCCGATGTGGAACCATGATCTTGTCTCCGATGTACATGCTCTTGGCTGTAGACCAATGTATTTATATTTTACAAACTTGTAAAATTATAATCGAACGCTTTTTGTTGCCATGAGCACATTTAAAATTACTTTTTTTATTTTCTTTTTTTTTAAAGAAACAACAGGAGGAATTATTAAAAGTACAGCTGGAACATTCTCAAATTGAAGTTGAAGATGGATGTCCGTTTTTGATACCTCAGCCAGGAGTGGATGCCCTGCACAAACTCAGTGCAACACTGAAAGCTAATTTGAAAGATATTGGTAAAGTAGTTTTTGTCATTAATCTTTGTCTTCTGGTATGATTTGGGTGGCGGGAACATAGGTGCACATTGCACAGGTAGTAGGATGCAATGGCGACTAATTGGAGCAGCTGTGGCTTACTTATGATTTTAATTATTTTATATCAGTGACAGCCAAATTACTAACTTACAACCGGATTATTGGCAGTCAAGCTCATGTGACAGGTAGTAATTTCAAGGAAACTTTGTATATAGATAAACCGATCAAGTCCTTAATTTAGATACATATGGTTTGATCAGATTTTGACATGCCATGGGGCTCATATTACTTCCTATTGATTTTGAAATGCTTTGTTTTTGTCACTAGCTATTTGGTAATGCGCAGTTAGCCCTCAATGTATCATCTGTATATTACTAAGGGGTCACAGACACCATAAAGGGTAAACAGTAAATTGGAAATATGCAAATGCTTTAGGGGCAGCCTTGGTCGGGAATAGATACGAAAGATATTATAGTTCTCAGCCAGTGTTGAGATCAATCTTTTTTTTTCTTTTTCAAATCACATTTTCTCATTATTTAAGACATGATTGTGATTGAACCCTTTTTAGATTAAAAATAAATAAATTTATAATTTTATTTATTTATTTTTTCCTCCTGTCTTTCTTTCTCTCCTTAAAAACAAGTGTTATTGTCTCTCTTTCTCTCTTTTCTTTTAAAAAAAATAATTTTTCGTTTTGTATTTGCTTTGTCCTGCCAGGTTCTCATCCTGACGCAGTTGTCCAACATCAAGCCAAAACTGTTCTGACTCTCTGTGAAGCCTTGTGGGGAAATCTTCAGGATGTTGAAGATCTTGGTAATGCATTTTTTTCCGTTGGTGTTCTTGCTTTGTCTTGTTTATGTAATTATTAACATATTTATCATTGTTGGGTTTTTTTACTATGCATATAATTTTATTGCTTATAAAATGACCACTTTGAATACAGCTGTGAAAAAAATTTGAATGACACAAAGCATATACAAAGAAGCTTGAAAACAATCTATTTGTATTGCAGAATTTTGTCCATTTTTATATTTGTCTAAATTGGTATTATTTCACTAGATTGATATCATTTAACTTTGTACGCTCAATTCTTTGGCCAGTTGAACTTCTCTGGGTTTTCTTTGTAGGTTGTTGTTTTGGTTTTTTTGGGGGGTTTTGTGTGTGTGTGTGTGTTTTATTACTTGCAACAATTTTATTAACTTCATGCAGTTATTTGACTAGATTGTTTCCTTATTTTAAAACCAATCAGAGAAGAGTGAGGAATACAGGGAGAGTCAATTGAGGCGTGAAGCTTTCTCATCCTGGTTATCAGAAGTTAGTGCTGGAAGGGTGGCAGATGAAATGGAATCAAATTCTTCTATGGTGAGTTGTTAGTTTTAGGATGTTATATATAGAAACCTGTGGTCTCCCTCATTTCAGGGTCACTGGTTTTGGAATTGTCTTCTGTTTAGAGTATATTGTTCATTTTCAGACAGCCTACATCTTGCCATTGCCTCATCTAACTTTCCGCCCTGATGTTATGATTGTAATATAATGGTTGTTATGATAACAATGAGATAATGATGCACATATTTTGGCACTCCCAGTGTCCATCAGTACCTGCATAGTTTTACCAATGGGTCTTATGAGGGTGTGAATAGAAAACAATTAAAAAAATAAAAAAATAATTTGGTGTTGAGGTAAAGTATTTGAGAATGATGATGATCAAGAAACAATACGTCGAAACAATTAATCCAAAAGGCTTGGGACAACTCAAACCGTAACAGGTTTTTCCGCTATTTCAGACTGCACCAGAATGGGTCCATACATTTTCATATAGAATATTTCTGACAATGGTAATGCAATGACTATTCATTTTTGTTTTGCATTTACTTGATTTGTTATTAATGTTAAAACTTATTGGTGACATGACTAGGAAGGCTTTCACTCCCAAAATTCTATTATTTGTTTCAGGATGCTGAATGTCGTTTAAAGGCCATATTTTCCAAGTTGTCGGTGCGGGAGATTTCCAGCGCGTGTATGATGGCCCAAAGGGGGCGTGACCATCGTCTAGCTTTACTGATTGCTCAGGCTATGGGAGGTCCAGTTGCACGTCAGTTACTAAAATCGCAGCTCAGCAGATGGGCAGATCTAGATGTGAGTTGGTTTGATTTGTGTGTGCGAAGTTTGCACTCACTCTACTTCTTTCTTTTAAATTTTATTTTTTTTCAGTGATGTTCATCTTAGTAATTTATTATTGATTAAGTTTTTGATACCCTGTTTATTTTTATATTTGATTTGTTTGTTGGGTTTGGTTTGTTGGTTTTTTTTTTGGGGGGGGGGGGGGTGTTAGGTTAAAATTTTAATTTCATCAGGAATTTATGACCGATGCAAAAATTTGTAGTCAAAATCAACGCAAGTGGGAGGCACAGTGATCTTGCTGTTTTGTGTTCCACAGCAGACACCTACGGCACAATTGGTATGGATTGTTTTCTTAAACCCTGAAAGGTATTTGTTTAAAGTCGATATCAGAGGATTAAGATTGAAGCCCACAGTCATCTGAATTTACCAGCAGTTTGATCTGGACATGTAAAGTGCTTTTGTTTCCCTGGTCTTGTCACACATATGTATTATTTGCAAAGTTTGTCTAAATTTATATATTTTTCATTTGACCATATTTGCTTCCCATTGTCTTACCATGATATAGGTGTGTCAGTTCATTAACAAAGCAAGGCAAAAAGTGTACTGCTTGCTTGCTGGAGAGTTGGTGTGGAGTTGCGAAGGCAGGGACATCAATACATGCCAGGACTTGGATTGGAAACGGGCTCTGGCCCTACATTTATGGTGAGATGATTAGACTGGTTACCTTTTCAGGGAGCTTTTCACCCACTCTGTTTAGATCAGTCTTAAAATATTTTTACAGTCAAATTAATACAGTAGAACCCCTTAATAACCACTGGCCAAATTTAAAAGAAAAAAAGTTGTATTTGAGGAGTGGTCTTAATTGAGGTGCTCTATTTTTAGAATCGCTTTAGTTGACTTGCAATCACTTTGAAGGGGCAATGTATGCTGTGCTCACCTGAACGCACACAGTCCCAGTTATGGATGCACATAACAACATCAACTTGATCGGTTCCATTTTTCATCTAACTTTTATTCTCTCTCTCTCTCTCTCTCTCTCTCTCTCTCTCTCTC
>JARFNW010135011.1:0-10962 GCA_031763155.1 Dirona albolineata | reverse complement strand
CTCTCTCTCTCTCTCTCTCTCTCTCTCTCTCTCTCTCTCTCTCTCTCTCTCTCTCTCTCTCTCTCTCTCACACTTTCACTGTCTCACAGTTGTGATAAACTCATTTAATAACAACTTTACTCTAGATTCTATTTACCACCCTTTTCCTATCACAAATACCAAATTGACTCATTGACAGGTCTTCCAATTGTCCCTGGCTGGAGGCATCATGAGATCCCTGGACACAAAGACGCCCATTTCCGTAGCAGACAAATTTTTCCTGGGAGGACCCCTCACTCTAAGGGGTTTTAACCTCAAGGGCTGTGGACCCCACAGTGATGGTAAGAATGGAAGATCTTTAGAATCACACATATTATTGTCGGATAAGTTCCTTCTTTCTTCTTGGATCCGTTCCCATTTATACGGCTGTGTAGTAGAGGCCGAATTTTATATATAACGTAGAACAAGAAGCGTTTTTGGATCAAGAATCGGAGACAAGCAGGAGGTCAACCCACTGTTGGAAAAGAATGGAATTAAATCTGTGTCATTTCAAATCTTGTTGGTTTTCATTTTGGTACCTGTTTTCAATCAAATTGAAAAACCTCATCTTACATTTTTGTTCAATTTTTGTTGTTTAGTTTCCCTCATGAGAGAAAGGGTGAGGACGAAAAAGAGCTTTGAGACGCTATGGTATGGAAATACATATTTGAATTGCCCATAACTGTAACACGATACATGAGATTGAAATGCATTTTTATAGACTAAGTTGAAGGATTAGCTCAGTGATGGAGGGCTTGTCCGCTAAAACTGGAAAGGTGACGGATGTTATTACAGGCATGGGTTCAAACCCCATAGTTGGCAGGCATTTTTATGTTTTTACCTATTGTCTCTTTCTAAACTGGGCAAGTTATCTGCTATAGACCATCGTCCTATCCAGAAAGGTGACGTATTGCCACTCTGTCCGCTTGACACTACGGAAACCGGGATAAGCACCGGCTCTATTGGTCTCAAGGCTCTTAAGGACATTGCTTCTCGACATGGCTTCTTTTTTTTCCTATCACTGTGTTACTTCCATGCTATTTTTCAATTCTTCTTCCACCTTTGTTTCTCTCCAGAAAATGCCCTGGGTGCTGAGGCCTACTGGCTTGCTGCAGCCCATATCTACAGTCCACTTCCCTTCCGTCCGGGCAGGGGAGGATTTGGGGATCTCTTCAAGACGCACTTCTTTGTCAACGCAGGCAACCTGGGAAATTTCGACTTGAGTGAGACTTTGATTTTTTTTTCTTCCTCAGATGGAGCCGAAAGTTTCCTAAGTTTTCTGTGTACAAGAGTTGTCGTTGAAGTATATGGACAATGAAGACAGAAAAGACAATTCTATTGTTATGCTGATCAAACTTACACATAGCTGCATATGTGTTAGAACTATTTCTTAACATAACCCCCATGAAGATTGACACATTTGTCCCATTGATGCACGAAGGATAGGTACCCTCCGGAAAGAAAGTCTTGTCAAGCGAATGCAGTCAGTCTCTCACATCTTTAATGAGGCTGTCGTTGTCGGTGAACTTTTTTCCTGTGAGAACCACTTCAGAGGCCTGAACAGTTGATAGTCAGAGGGGGCCATGTCAGGACTGTTAGGTGGGTGAGGTAAAGCCTCTCATCCATACTTCTGAATCCAGTCTTTTTGGCACTGTGGGGGGGGGGGGGTGGCATTGTCAGTCGCACCGACCTCTATCGACACACCGCTTTTCACAGCAGAATAAACGGCAAATGACGCAGATGGTTGTCCGACTGACTTGATCTGTCTCTATTCAAAAGCAAAGATGGATTAATCTTTTTGATATTTTTTGTTGTTGGTTTTGGTTACCTCCCTTTATTCAAAAGCAAAGATGGGTTCATTTTTTTAATAAATATTTTTTGTTTGTTTTATTCTTGGTTACCTCCCTTGTTAATTTTAAAAGTTTGAACACTTCTTTTTTTTGTTTGCATTAAAATGTGTCAACAGTATAAAGATAGACCTAAAAAACATAACTATGGTAGTACAGTTAATTTATGTTTTTGTCCACGGCAGCTAGCTTCATGACTAATATTACTTTTTAATCTTTTTATCCCCAGATGACTTGCCTGGCTCTGTCCGTGGCTTGAGGGAAACGTACCGTTGGTCATACGGTGTCGGGGTCGTGTTGAGTATGGGACGTCTGGCCAGGATGGAATTGAACTATGTGTGGCCGATGCGAGTACAGAAGGGGGATAAGTAAGTTGGTCACGTTTTACGCTATATTGATTAATAGAACATCCTGGTTTGAAAATAGGATAAAAGTAATGCAGCGCCTAAAAAAGACAAATAACTTGAACGTTATTCGCAGGGCAGTGCCGCTATGTAGGCAATTTTCTTTGCCTGTAGACAAATGCAGAAAGTTAGAATCAACCCCCCCCCCCCCCCCCCCCCTGCCATCCTCTCCGCCACCACACCACCTAGATATGAAAACAGAAAAATAACTGCTGGCAGTGGTAATTGAACTCATGTCTTGCAAAGCCACACCATGGCCGGTAATAACAGTCAGTATCAACGAGTCAGCCACCAAGACCATTCTGTAGAATAGAAATTCCTTAAGCAATGGGTATTGCAGTTGCTTTGAGATGCGGAGGTGTTGGGTTGTCTATTGTCCTAAATAAAGATCTGTCCCTGTCCCAACTCAACTCCATTGATTCTCAAGTTAAAATCGAAACAGGACCTAGATCATCTAACATCAATGGCTAGTGATAGACTCCGTTGGAAAGAATTAACATGAAAAATCAGAGAAGCAGCCGAGGCATCCACGTTGGAGAACGAAAGGCTATAAGGCAAGTCAGACTTGATGCTAAGGGCCCCTAGTGGAGCGCAGGGATTCGGCAACATTCCTGTAGCAAACTGCTGTCTTTTTCACAGCTTCCCAGGTTGTTCCAATCATTGTCATCTTGTCTCTGCCTGATTGGTATGACCTAAATCGTTTTAAGATGCTGTTAATTGAAATGAGGAGATCTTATAAAAAAAATAGACTTATGCTAAGATCAGAACGGTTTAAACACCAAAAGGAAAAAGCCATATAACTGTTTTCAACTAGAGTTATTTAGTTGGGGGATCGTTTTAATAGGTGACAAGATTTAACATTTTTCCCATTCTTTTTTGTTTTCTTTTCAGGGCGAATCCAGGGTTACAGTTCGGCATTGGAATCCAATTTTTGTAAACATATTGTATCATTCATCTTAGTTTTCACATTATAGAAATTCCCTATGATTTCATGGTATTGCGTTCATTGAATGAATGGAGTTGCTTGTGGTAACAGTGCGTGTGAAAAGAGAGAAACAAGAAAGGAAAGGAAGTGTGAATATTTTCTTAGAAATCTCTTCTATGTTGTTGAGCAATTGATTTGTTTAGTGGTGCCAAAATGTTTTTATGATTCCAGTCATGTTCATTTGCTATCAGTTCTCTTTAGTACAGTACTGTGATTATTAGAGTCTAGGGACCAGCTCTGTGTCTTGTCAAGCATAGTGCATAAGGCAGTTGGCATCGATGTGCAGACCCAGATAACATTTATCCAGGTCAGTGCAATTTGGTGCTTGACCAGTACACAAGGCCCAATACAGAGCTGGAAAATCTATGAATCTAAATTTTTAAGACAAGTAAGGGATCAGCCCACTGTACCAGTGAACCTTGTTTGGTACAAGAGGTAATATGCTGTTCAATATTACTCACGTTTGGAGCAGACAACATGATATTGTAGACTCAGATGTTCACCCAACGGTTTTAGAAATTGGGGATTTTACGAAAGAGGCATGGGTTCCAAACATTATTGTGTTTAATGTAGAACATGATATTGTAAGGTAACAATATCAATTGTGATATGACAATTTATGTGTTGTGTGATAATTTTATGAGAAATTATAAAATGCAAATATGTTAATCTTGAAATTGTTGGTTTTTTTAATAGAATAATTTAAGTATGTAAGTTTACCAGTCAATACTTGAGTGAAAAAAATAAAATAAATGTAAGTTTTTACTTTTGCTAAAGTACTATAAAACTGACAAAAGAGAGTCATTTATTTATTTAGTTACTTAATTCTCGTGGATGTCTGACGTCCTCTGGGGCTTTCCGGAGACCGATTTCCAGGCTCAGTTCCGTGCTCCACCGTTCTCCACATTCCTGTTTGGTTTCCATCTATTTCTGACTGGTCTGGTTTGTGTTAATTGGTGAAGAGTGTGTTTGTATGTGCCTTTTGGTGCTGAACGCATGGCTTTGACCTGACACCATTCTAAGTAGTGTAGATATAATGTATAAGAATTGAAATCTCCTATCAGAGACGGACGTTTTATTTGGAGGTCAGCTTGGTTGTAATCAGTGTTGTTCTTGTCCAAAAATTGTATTCGTGCCTAACAGGCAACGTGTGGCGTATTAAATGTTGAGTGTTCCATTGCTTTCACGGGGAAAATGTGCTACTGTAAAGCGCTTAGAGCTTGATGATGATTGTGAATAAGCGATATATAAATAATGTACATTTATGATTATAATACAGATTGATAAACTTCGTTCTTCATTATTAGTTTGTTTGTTATCTTTCCCTTTAGTACCGTAATTAAACAGGGACCATTATTAGTCATATTTAAAAGATTTGAAGTCTTATATACTATTAGTATTAGACTATCTTCACATACGACCCTGGAGAAAGATGGGTCGTGTCGTCACGCTTAATTTGCTTAAGAAACGGTCATCAGGAAGACAGAGATGTTACTACGAGATGGTGCCCAGTAGGTTTTGGGGTTCAGGCAGTCAGTCAGTCATACTATCCGCTTCCACCCAGCAGCCTCATCACATTTTTTTTCGACTATCCGCTCAGAGGAAATGCAACCATGAGAGCAGTAGGTGACAGGTTGCAAGAGGAGCAGCGCTGGATAAATACAAATCATCTAAAGATAGAGAGATTAAAATGAGTTTATATAATCCCTTATCCCCTACAAGAACAGGTTCACAGACTTTATAGGCTATTATATCATTTATCCCCCAGCAGGCCATGTCATGAATGATTCAATATACGTCTCAACTCCCTGGGGAGCATACAGTAGAGCAACCTGTTTGGCGCATCCTGCATCCTACTAACACGCTAGCAATACCTTTCTCTCAACAAGAACTCAACATTGGTAGCATTGCCAGGATTTGAAACCGGGATCTTACAATCTCGAGCCCAGCAGCCTGACTACTCAGCCCCAGACTCCATGAGACAATCTAGTCTTGGATTGTTTGTGTGAAATAGATTATAACATTATAATTCTAGTCTTCTTGTAGGGTCAATGATATAATAATGATAAAACAAATGGTCTTTGTTGTCCATGAAAGGAAATTTATTGTTCTGTTTACATTTTGAAACAAGCATAAATCTTTATTGGAATATACAAGCACATTCATGTCAACAAATAATGTAAGCAAACACGCATATAGCTAGAGAAAACCTTTCAATCGTTCCACAATATTTGTTTCTACTTACGTATCCATTAACGATAATCTGAAATGATATTGTCAATCCAAAATTATGACAATGACACATTTAAGATTTACCGTTTTTGGATGTAATTCGATCCCTGTGATCTCACCGAATTGTCTTTTATGAAATGAATGTTTGTTAAAGGAAATGCCTTGATTGAAATATATTATATATGTACAAGTTGTGTTCTCAATTTGATTCAATTATTTCTTCGTCATCCCATGTATAGATCAGTTGTGCAATATTTATGCAAACACAACTTTCAACTATCAAAACACATAATCGACCCTATGAGTTCTTTGTTTGTGTGAGTGTGTAATGTTTGTATATATGTTTGTGTGTGCCTTTCTGTGTCTATGTGTTTATCAGACTCTGTCGGAATGGGAATGGGTATTTACGTTGCGTATGTCACTATAAATGATCACAAGTGTATGCCTTTCTACATTATTTATTCCAACTAACTGTATGAGTGTTATGACTATGGACTATACTCTACTTTGGTAATAGACTTGGGTTGCGGAGGTCCTGGGTTCGAATCCTGGACAAGAACTACCTTGGGGCCTTTCACTTTCACTGTATTTAAGACTCTGTCTGACAATCAGACAAGCCCCATTGCAGACAGATGCTGAGCTGGATGTCCTGCTTTTGATGTGAAATTTCCATACAGTGCTAAAACTAAAATGAGGCTTTGATTATTCAATATTCTTATCTTTCATTATTTTTGTTTTGGCCATGTTTGATATTTTTTTTGTTTGGGCGTAAAAAGATAGTGTACCTTTTTATGGATCAAACACTGTGCCTTGTGTATGTGTGTGTTTACAGTGTATGTCTGTGTGTGTGTATGTATGAATAGAATATAGAAGGATATATTGTCTATATTGTGAAAGACAGGTGGAAGTCATGCTAAAGGTGAGGGAAATTTATATTTTTTGTCACATACTTTATAATCATAGCAATAGTGGTGTGTCGGTGGTAACTTAATCTAGCTTGTTTTAAAGTTGATAAAGATATATTTATATTTTACTATGAAAAAAAAATCGTTTATTGGTCAATGTAATGTCAGCAACTATTCAGTGAATTTTTTTGTTAATGCCCATTAAAGGTGTTTTAGAAGCAGTAGGCTGATCCTCTGCTAATCCTGAATTCCCAATTTGATTGATTTTCTTCACCTCTGTGTACTGTCATGATTGGTGGTTTGGACTGGACGCTTGTGTGATTGGTGTATACTGCTGCTGTTTTTTGCCTGTGCGCTGTACAATACTGGACACGGAGCTGGGTCCAACACAACTTTGCGGTAAAAAGGGATTGGATAAGGATAAGGAGACAAAACTTAATAATGGTGTCAGTGGCGTCATCCTATACACTATTATTACACCATCTATGCCTTGATTTATGGAATTAGAAATAAGACAAACTGTGATACTGACACACTCAAGATTGCTGACTAGTTGTAGTTAGTAGGTCATTCCTGTATAGCCTTGCAGTCCATAGGGCCGGTGCTTATCTCAGTGACCATAATAGGAAGTGGACAAAGTGATGTTTTTTCATCCTCTGGATTGAACGCCGCTCAATAGGTCAAACCCGTTTGCTTGGGTTTTCCTTTTTCCGTGGTCGTTCTATTGTGAGTGAAAAGTACCGTGACAAACAACCTTACAAATTACAATGGTGAATTGGGAATCTCATTATTTTTTTCCGGTATTTCACAAATAGCAAGGGCAAATTACTGGGGGGCGGGTGGTGTCTTCTTACCATCTTGTGATTACTTCCCCATCTATGGGCTGTTGTTATGTTGCAACTTGCACACCATGGTTGGGTTAGGCAAGCAGAGGTTGTAAGACATCTTGACCTAGGATAAGAATTGATGCAGTGTGGAGAGTGGAAGTCGAGCTATATCATGCCGACTGATAAAAGTTGCAATGTTTAATTGCTCGGCTTGGCCACCAAGCCCCATGTGTAGTCGTCGTAGTACTATTATTTAGTTGCATGACTTGTAATATTTTTTTGGGTGGGATGTTTTATAATAATGATAATGCTTATGTTAATAATGATAATGATGATGATAATAATAATAACAATAATAATAATAATAATAATAATAATAACAATAATAATTAAAAAACCCGAATAATGATAGTGGCTTCATGCTACATACACTGGGATAAGCACCGAACCTATGGACCAAACGGCTCTGCATAATTTGCTTTTTAAATAGAATAAATAGATCGTAAATATAATAAATAATAAATGACATTTATATATAGCAGCGCTTATCCACGATCTTCACCATGCTCTCTAAGCGCTTTCGTTTTGAAAGAATTCGTGGTTGCAATGACCACACCCCAGTTATTGAATTTTCACTTCTTCAACATTGCTTACGTCACTTTAACTAGGAAAATTGCGAGTGTTTATACTGTGATCTTGTACTGTGATTGTGACGAAGGCCTTTGGCCCAAACGACGCCTCTTCTGTTTTGCCATGTTTCTTTGAAGCCCCCTACCCATTCCCTTTTTTTTGTGGATCTTGCTTACATTGCGGCGCTGCGCTGCGTTGACGCATGTGTTGTTTCAGTCTTTTGTTTCGAAATAATATCCTGCCTAAAGACAAAGTGCCCTTGTGGATACAGTAGAGGCAATTTTATTGTTTATTATCACTTTTTTATTTTTATACAGTGACAATGCATTCAATCATATTCTATTTATTTTAGTTCAGTGTTTCAATGCGTTATATTTTTCACTGTGTACACATGATATAATGATATAATGTGACATAGTGAACATTTAAAGACACTGAAGCACAGGAGTAAAATACGAAATACCATGCCACTGTCACTGGGCAAAAGTCACGAGTAGTAAAGCAAAGTGTAGTGTAAAAATGATTATAAAATAGGTATGTACTTGTAGTGGAGGGACGGACTCAGGACAGGACAGGACAGGACACCGGACAACTTGGCACTATTAGCTTGGTTTGGTGCGCCAGACGCCAGACAGTGGCGATCAATTCTAACCGACCAAACACCGTTTTTGGTCGGTTAGAATTAACAACCACTGTCTGACGAACCAAACCAAGCTGCTAATGTCAAGTTGTTCGGCGTCCTGACCCATTCCACCCGTTTAAGTCAATTCGATTTTTATGATACTTCCTTCAGGTAGTGAGGAAGGTGAGAGTTTGTCAATAATAAACATGGGCGTTTCTGGATCGCTGACTGCTATTATTGATATTCAATGGTGCCAAAAGTGTTGGTGTGTTGTGATTCCTTTCTGTAGGTGCGTAGGTATCGACTATTTTGGTGTTACAACGTTCGTATCACATGATGCCACACTCACACACACACACACACTAACATACACCCACACTCACACACACACTAACATACACTCACACTCTCACGCACACACACACACACACACTAACACACACTCACACACACACACACTAACATACACTCACACTCACACACACACTAACTCACACTCACACACACACTAACATACAGTCACACTCACACACACACTAACATACACTCACACTCACACACACACTAACATACACTCACACTCACACACACACACTAACATACACTCACACTCACACACACACACACTAACACACACTCACACACACACACTCGCACACACACTCACACACACACACTTGCACACACACTCATACACAGACACGCGCACGCACGCACGCACACACACACACACACACTCACACACACAAAGCTTAAAATAGAAAATAAACTCGAAACAATGTCACTATACGCCATATTGTGTTAGCTCTATGCAATATCACCCATTGCCTCTTCTGTCTATTCCTTATTCTATGGGACAGACTGATAGTGGGATAATGTAACAGTGCCAGTGAGAGACAAGAACAGAAAATAGAAAAGAGATTTCTGTCGACCGGGGGAATCGAACCCATGCCTGCCACGGCAACTCCGCCTCGCCGTAAACAGAAAACAGCCCACTACCTCTGGCCCTCTTCACTTATTCTATGGTGACGACTACCCTGCAGAGGCGGTATGGCCGAAGGTCATGGGCCCTGATCCTTTCCCAGTCATCTTGTTGTTTTTTCTTAGGCAAGAAACTTTACTCCAATGTCCTCACTCGTCCCATTCGTAGAAATGGGGACCAGGTTTTACCTTTTAGCTGCTGAAGCTTTGCCCAGGTGGCAGCTCTCAGTTGTCATATACCTAACTGAATAGTGACCACTAGGGTAACAGCAAATTATTTACTGGTAACATGTAGGGACCTCATGGTACATTGTTGTCCAATTTACTGGTAAATGTATCTTGACGCAATGGGCTCATCACCTGCTCGTCTTTAATTCCTGATGCAGAGTCTCTCTCTATATATTTTAGGTAATGAGGTGTGTAAATCCTCATTGACATTGGGATGTACTTCCATTTACCATGTAAACCCTTCAGAGCTTGACACATGGATGCCCCCCTACACTGCTTTTTGCGACATAAAGGGGACTCGATAAACAACAACAGCTGATGAAGTAATCTTCGATTGACCAGCGTCCTATCCAGAATGGTTGCATAATATTATGTTGTCACTCTTGTTCGCTTCACGCTACGGAAACCGAACCGGGATAAGCACCGGCTCTGTAGGCCTCAAGTCTCTTAGGACTTACTACATATTGTACTTTAATAATAATATTGTAAGGACAAACAGATGACAATGATAAACGCAAGAAATAACATCAGCACCGAGTGTTGGATAACATTTATTGCTTTTGAAGAAACGAACATGCTATAAAGTAAACATGAAATTGTTTTATGAAACAAGATGAGACACAACTAGAATTTTAAGTACATAATGGTAAAATGCCTTACATTACAAATACAGAATGAAAAAATATATTAGGAGAAACAATAAATACAAACAAAATCAATTCTTATCCTCTTTTTCCTGATATTTTTGTATTTAAAGGGGGGTGGGGGGTGGGGATGGGTGTGGGTGAGGTGTAGTGGGGTGGGGAGGGGGTGGTTAAATATTACTTGATGCACAATATCATACATCGTGCCTTATTTAACACAAAAATAAAAGCCATTTAACTTTTTGGCCCTTTTCCATCACAACCATGCATACCAGTCAGTCACTCATCTTTACACACAGATGCAGGCAACAATAGTAAGCTACAATGATTTGAAAATAAAATTTGAACGTTTCTCTCATGATAATTTGATACACAGTGGTATTGTTTGTTATGTGCATGACACAGCCTGCAATGAGCAAGAAAAAAATAAAATATAACTAGAATATAACTATATATATATATATATATAATACTATATACAAAGGACAAACGAGTTTAAAAAACCAACAACCCCAAAAGCCCACATATAGCATAAGGAAGTTTTGACAAAGAATTGACAATATCAATAATATATTATCGTAAGCTCTATAATAATAAATAATAATAGTTTAAACATGAAATAATATCATACATTGTATA
>JARFNW010134989.1:0-10963 GCA_031763155.1 Dirona albolineata | reverse complement strand
ACATTTTACCGATAAACACTTTGCTGTTACCCCAGTGGTTACTCTTCAGTTACAGGACAACTGGGAGTTGCCACCTGCGCAAAATAATTATAAGGGGAAACTTATTATTTCACTACTCTGTGTCCTTCTGCCCACACGGCCCTTTCTTCATACGTAAAGATATTTTTTAAACATTTTTTTAAAAGTACATAAACTCATACGTACATAAACAAACGACAACTCTTTCATGGTGAACAATGATGCTCATTATAACATTGCTATATATGCCAGTAGATATATGCCAAGGCATTAACGTAACAAGGCGAGAGGTCAAGACATTCAAAGCACATGCATTGCCAAGTACAGACTGTGTTTTCATTTCACGCCGTCGGTCAAGTTGTGTGACAGTGACAGCATTTTGAATGAATGGGGTCCTTGTTGTCTTCTCTGTTTCGCTACTTCTCATAATAACGTCAAACTTTTCATTATATCTACTTACTTTGATTTGTTCCCAAAGTTTACAGAGTAACAAAACTTGAATGCTGTCTCACCCAGTGGTGAAATGGGTTGGTAAATCTATTCAGATCTGGCGTAAGTAAAGTCGGCGTGGAAAGCAATGTCAAACCACCACACTATGCCGTATGCCTAGTATATTCAAGTCTCTTAACTTGGATACCCTACACCCAGTATTGAGTAGGGGAACTTTACTTTTTACTATTTTGTCTTTGCTATATTATGCAACTCATCTCTCAGACTGCATTTTTAACACATTGAGAATGATGTTTTAGATTTGCTTGACTCTATGGATGAAATGTAATGAACAGATGACAATGAAAGGATTGATAATGATATTTATTTGCATTTTCTAGGGGAGAATATCAACATAACTTGTGATACAGTGCCATTGGCCGAGGAGGAAAAAGAGACGATAATAGATCCACAGTCGCGATCTTCAAATTCTTCATCAGGGAGTTTAGGTAAATGTCCTTAACACTTTTTTGCGGTGCAGAGTATGATGTATTATATAGTGTTTGGAATGATGCATGGAAAAGACTATACTATTTTCCTTTACTTTCTCATAAAGTTTCACCCTGAATAATGTACTAGTATACTTAGTGCACATTTCAATTGATTAGTTATTAGGCTTGATAGAGCTAGGCTATAGAAACTGAAATGCAAAAAAAAAAAGAAGTAAATTCAAAGCAAGGAGATTATTCTTAGAATGGAGATTATTTCCACCAAATTAAAGTCAGGAAGGATTTCAAAGCATATATATATAATATATACTCATTGTCATTGTTTCATTGCTCGTTACTCTATATTGGTTTCTTTCTCAGGTATGGGTTACATTATAATGATAATCATTGCTGCAATTGTTGCTTTCATCATCATCATAGCAATTGTCGCCAGAGTCATTGCATCGAGGTAAGAACCATAGTTTTCAGTAGACACCATTCCAAAAGATTTATGATATTCAGTTTCTATTAGGTACTGCAAATCTGTTTTTTCTATATGTTATTTTGTCATTGATATATTTATATATATATATATATATATATATTACATCAAGCATGTTGTAAAGAGTAGACCATAGCAAAATTATATGCTACCCAAATATGACAGTAGGTTTGATCACCTGCTTGTCTTGGATTCTTGATTTCCTGATCTATGCTCAGCACATATTTTTCAGTCTTATCTGGGTCAGTGCGTCAATGCCTTCTGCCTTGTACATGTACACTGTCCTTGGCCACACACAGAGCTAGTCCTTACACCGTTTAATCATGGTTCTAAAGGGAACAGATAACAAACAAACAAAATTTTATGAAAAACACCCTTGCGAAGTATATAAATATAAATATTTTTCTATTGATCAGGTTTTCAAATTCTTCAAAAAGTGGTGCTTATATGGTCGAAGATCCGGATGTATCCCGAAAATTCATAGCCAAGGACGAAGATGGAGATGAGCCGTCCAGCCCTGACTCGGTTTTGATATACTCCAAAGGAAAGGACAAAGTGCTTCATAAAGAGGTGGTCATGAAAAGGAAAAAAGCACAAAGTGAAGAGAAAATTTATGAGTTTGATAGTGATCCAGAACAAGACGAAAGTATGAACAATAACTTGATACCATCTGTACCAAGGATTTCACATGACGCAGTTGTTCATGAGCATCCTAAGGAAGTAAGTGTATTGACGACATATTATTGACTCTAAATGATACCGCTGATATTTGCATTTGATTTTTTTATGCTTGGGAAGGCCTGATAGATACCCAATGCTGGCTATTTTTTGGTAGTAGTATTAATAAGAAAGGCGAGGTGGCCCAGTGGTTAGGACAGCAGACACTCATGGCGAAGGTCGTGGGTTTGAATCTTATCCCAGTCACTTCGTAGTTATTCTTGGGCAAGAAACTTTACTCCGATTGCCTCACTCGGCCCAGGTGTAATAATGGATCCCATCTTGCAGCTGGGGAAGTAATCTGTGATAGACCAGCGTCCTATCCAGAAGGGTGACATGGTGTATTTCTATCTGCTTCAAGCTACGGAACCTGGAATCAGCACCAGCTCTATGGGCTTCAAGGCTCTAAAAGCACTTTACTTTATTAATAAGAAAACTATTTGGAATTTTCTACTTTAGGGTTAAAATAGGGGAAAAGGAAAAAGCGGATGCGGAAGGGTTGAGAGACACACATTGTATATTCAATAACTCTGTGGTGACTAGAGGACACTGCCTGCCATTTAAAATCTATATTTGATTGAGAATCAGCAGGTGTGATGTACCCGGTATGTAGTTCAAGTTGAATGATTGGATCTATTTGATTTGGGCATTGGTGTATGGACTCAATTCACAATATATAATTTTTCCGCAATATTGTGGCCTCTGTGCAGCCTGTGACTGCAACCATTAGACAATTTTATGGAGAAGAAAAAGATCTGATATAGTCTTGACAACTTAGACTGGGTGATATTGTAGAAGATTAACGCCTTAATAATATTATGGTAGTTGCCTATATTATAATATGAACAGATCGTCTATTACTCCCTTTTGACCTTTTCAATGAATAGTTTCTAGGAAAAAAAGTTGGACCCTTTGGAAATTTAAAAAAAATGTGTTGAGAGTTTTTGCTTTGACTATGACTATGAGGTGAAGATGCCCTCTGCTAATGCTAAACCTTGTGACTCTGTGAGTGTCAGTGGTTGAATGGTAAGGCTGTAACATCTTTGAGCCTGTTTTTCTTGTATGGTGATGATACAGACCCTTACAATAATAATAGTTTATTTATAGCTATAGATCACCTTTGGTCGAGACCTCAAAGTGCTTTACATAAAAGTAAAAGGTTAAAGTACATCAAAACTCAAGACTGTGTTTTCAAAAGGAAAAGTCAATAAAATTGAAAGATAAGTGTCAAACAAAAGTTATGTGATTTGAGACATGCTCTGAATTATCCTATCTTTTCCTTTTTCTCTTAAAAAAATACAAGACGATAAGATGATGATGTGTTGTGCAACACATAATTTAATGCTGTACCGTTTACTACTTTTTTACCCCGAACAGACAACAGACGATGGTAGCACCATCTACAACCATTTCCAAGACCATCCCGATGTGATTCCTCCCAATTCTCCTGACGCCAACATTTACAGTACAACAGGCGATGGGGTTTACTCTCAGTTACAAACCCAACGGCAGCAATCCAAACCAGATAATACATACGGCACAGCGTGACCGCGTCTTGTGTAGGCAATAACAATATAACAAAAGTCTTCCTAATGCGTTTGTTTACATTTTTGAAAACCAAATATGTAACAAGCAAGCAAGCACAGATGATAAAGATGTGAAAATAGAGAGAATGTAATTCATTGCCCCAGAAACAAAGCCAAGAGGGAGAAAAACAAATGGGAAAATGGATCTGATAACTGATAGTCATCAAAAGGAGATTGAGTTATGCCTGCAACTGCAATAGTTGCCATTGCCAGTATTTCTTCTCGTATCCACCATTAGCATTTAACCTCTCTCATTCATACCTGTCTAACAGTATTAACAGTAGGCTTGCAAGTGGCCACATAGTCAATAAAGAGTCTTGCCTTACACTGTGCATTCTGATATGCTGATCTTAACCCGCTAGTGCCCAATAGTCAATTTTCCAGAAACAAAGCCAAGAGGGAGAAAAACAAATGGGAAAATGGATCTGATAGTCATCAAAAGGAGATTGAGTTATGCCTGCAACTGCAATAGCTGCCACCATTGCCAGTATTTCTTCTCGTATCCACCTATGACAGTCAGTCTGAAATAGGTTTAATCCATTAGCATTTAACCTCTCTCATTCATACCTGTCTAACAGTATTAGCAGTAGGCTTGCAAGTGGCCACATAGTCAATAAAGAGTCTTGCCTTACACTGTGCATTCCGATATGCTGATCTTAACCCGCTAGTGCCCAATAGTCAATTTTCCAGTTAGAACAATTAAATTGTTATGTAACATAACACACTACAAATGGACCGAAAGACATGGTTCCGAATTTTTTTAATGTCTTAACTTTTATTATAAGAAATGTCCGCATGTGCCTTTTTTGCCACATTGGGCAGTTAAGGAACAACCCCCCCCCCCCTAAAACCTGATGTGCCAACTTTGGCAAACTGGTCACTTACTTCAAAAACCAGCTGTGTTAATTATTTGTTTTGCAACGTCTTTCAATGTTTTTTTTATCTTGTGCAAAATGTTTTCAAAATAAGCAGTCTCTTTTTTGTTTTAGCTGTGTTGATATGTATGTGTCTTTTTTATTTGCAGTTCCCATTATTAAGTTTGCTAATGGTACTTTTTTCATATGGACTCAGTTCATTCATCTATTAAGCTGGTCGTTACAATTAAAGTAGGTTATACATCTTTTTTATTGTACCATGTATTTTAGATATAAGACGTCGGTGGCCGAACAGTGAGCACAAACTCGACTGTTGGTGTTGTCAAGCAACGTCTATCGTGGCTAGTGAATAGATGGGCGACCGCCTAGGATCTAAACCCGTCAACGACAAAAAATATACATGATGAAATGTATTGGCTCACAGACACTTTGCCCTGCTTACCTCATCCTAACGGAGATGGACGTTAAATTTGGAGGTCCTCTCGGTTGTAGTTGTAAACAGCATTTGTCCTTGTCAAAAAATTGTATTCACGCCTAACAGGCAGCGTGTGGCGTATTAAGTATTCCATTGCTTCCCCGGGGCAAATGTGCTACTGTAAAGCGCTTAGAGCATGGTGATGATCATGGATAAGCGCTATATAAATGCCATTTATTATTATTATTGTTCCTATTATTATTATTATTATTATTAATCGCATCATGGAGTAGATTATAATTATGCTGAAATTGAAATGTTATTTGGTAACCGTGTTCTGATGCAATAATTTGTGTTCCTTTTTTAAAAGTCTGTTCTCTATTGCAACAATTTCAAAGGTGCTATGTTTAATAGTGGGTGAGTGTTCATGGGATGAGTAGATGGAAATTCAGTTGGATAACAATAACATTGATTTATCTTAAGTGCTTTATGTGCACAGTGAGGGTATTTGGGTCAACAAAAATCGCCACAATTCATGGCAAATAAACCTATCTCTATGTTGATGTCAACTGTCTATTAATTCTTTAACCCACTGGCCACCATCTCACATGTGATTATTGTTAATTTATGGTAAACTGCTACTGCTGAAGTTGCACATGAACAATATTGCAGATATGTGAATGTGAGGCCGGTATCTCGTGGATGTCTACCCTAGAATAGCTATCTATATTGCAGTTATTCTGTGGTGTTTACTACTACCACCACCGTTCTACTTCTAACTGTCGAATGCAATTTTTGGCATTTTTTTTTTTACTGCTGTTGGTGGAGAAGCCATCTCAGTGCTGATTTATCCCAAGCCTTCTATTTGTAAGGATGCATAATTGGCCGAATGGTTAGGACAGTGGACTGTCATGGTGAAGATTGTGGGTTCGAATCTTATCCCGCTCCCAGTCACCTTGTTTTTCTTGGGTGGTTAAAGTTAAAGTAAAATATTTGAAATGGCTAGGTTCCTGCAGTGAAAATCAACTCTAGCTGCATTGATTGACATATTATAATTGGATGCAAATGGAACTGAAACTGTAACTGTATTATGTTGCATAATGTTATATTGTTAGATTGTCATTTTAATTTAAACATTTATATGGATGTGTGTAACACATCCACCGATTGTACAAAATTGCTCAATTCTCTTTTCAATAAATATGTGAATATCGAATATACTAACTTCATTCATTTATCGCTTATTATGTAGCTACACATGTCTGTTCCTGTTTTTCTCGTATTTATCTGTATATAAACTGTATTTTACTGTATAAGACTTTTTCCGTCATCGCTTGTAAAGATTCACAGGGACAAAATTGGTGTTTCGTCTAATTTGTCATGATTTCAGTGTATGCACCAGACTGTGAAATGATCTAATCTAGATCAAACAGATGTGAAAATCATCGCATGTATTTGGACGTGATGATTATCTACTTGTGCTAAATTTATATCCATAAAGTTTCCGTCAGGTCAGCTTCTAATTGCTGTGTCCCATGTATGCTAATGCTAATCTTTTGGTTTTGCATTTGAGTTTGTCTGTTGATGCCTGAATCACCACTAAGAGCTGCACATAGATGATGCCTTAACTGATTCACTGCTATGGACGAGAATTCTCGCGAAACCGTGATCGAGCCACATACGAAGGACGAGTTTAATCGTGAGAAAACAGCTGGTTTTGGTTGTCAAGGAAACAAACTTTTTCCATTTCTTTTCCGAGCTTGTTTTCAAACTGAGTATAAGGAATGATGCATTGTGGGATAGTACTTCCTTTTTCCAAGTTTATGAATTTTCCCCCCGACCTATGTCAATGAGTGTGACTAAAAAAAAACAACATGAGAAAATTGCTCAGTAAGAGGCCCGCGACCGGAACTGAGCGCCCAGCAGTGAATCAGTTAAGGGCCAGAAAGAGCTCAATGTAGATGATGCCTTGAGCACCAGTAAGAGTTTAACATAGGGCAGAGCTTGATATTGCAGAGTGGTATAAATAGTTTAGATTTAACAAAACAAATAGGCTACTTAATATTGTAAGCAAAAAAACATATTAATGAGGCAATGGCATAAATGGAAACATTATGTTTATTGCAAACAAACTGGAAAAAAACCCTCAATACACATTTAACAACTGCAGTAACATTGTGGGTTGAACTTGAAAACAATTAAAAACAAAAAAAGAGCAACATATATTTAATTGTTAATTGAAATAGTCAGAATTGAAAACTCAGCTTGTTGCCCTGGCTTACACATGCCAACTGACATAACGGGTAGACGGTCTAGTAAGTAAGTAGAAAAGTCAGGTGTGTTCAAATTTCGCCTTTTTTTATATCTCAAAATCATATCATAACAAATTCAGAAACTGTTCATTACTGTCATCCTTAGCTGGTTCTTGTCTACAAAAGAGGGGGAACTAACTACATAATTTCAGTCATCATGTAGTCCAATATGTTCTGCACTCTATATATTGCCATTCACTTTATAACGCCAATGGTTAATGGTTCTGCGGTTGGCGGCATAACGAGGTTTGAGAGTATGTAAGTATGTAAATTAGCTTTGATGATTGACAGATCATCATGCTGTCAATCATTGAAGCTAATTTACATACTCTATATTTTCACCCAAGTCAACATAGCTTTGGCAGGTCATTATTCAAATTCAATACTAATTAGTAGGGTTCCATATCCATTCACAAGCCCTCCCTTAGTAGTACAGTGGGCAATGCAATTGCTTTGGGATGTGGAGGTACTGGGATTGAATCCTGCACCAGACAGTTTCGAGACCATTCTGATTTCTGATATAGGAGTTTTCAAGGCTATGGACCACTGGTCAAATTGCTCATGGACATGTGGTGTCTGCCTTGCCTTTGGTATGACCATCAAGTATGGTATAGTATGGTCCAGTCCTAGATATTTAGGAATAAACATTTTTGAGTGTATTTCTAAATCAAACTTTTAAATAACAGCATTAAAATGCTTGGCTTGTTGAATGAAGTAAATGGAAATGACGACAGGAACAATGATTAAAAAATCAATAAATAAATGAATAATAATAATAATAGTTATTCAACAAAAAAAAAGTCAATAAAATAAAATTCTCTCATACTTAATAAATAATGTATCACAGATATTGTGGCTTGTAGTGTGATATCACAACATCCTTATTTGTATTAAATTTATTTTTTAAAAAATCTCCTCTTCCTCTTCAGAATTTTGCAGATATACCTACAGTAGTGGCAAAATTTCTCATTTTTTAGACAGAACACAATTTGTACCTCTACAGGAACTAAATAGTATTTGACTTCAACTTCAAGAAACTAAGAATAAGAAGGAATGATGCAATCCCATTTTCATTTACATCGTTTGGCTATTATTATTTTCACAAATTTATTTTTTCTTCTGATAGGAGTTAGGAGCCTTAGCAGATGGTGCTCAAGGCACCCACATGCATACATGTCCTGAGATTTATGGCATGGTTGAACATGAAACTGGTCCATATATAAAGTCTACCTACATAGATAATTAAACAATAGTGTTGATTAAAAATTATCTAAAAAATAAAATACCTAAACATTCTTAATCTTATTTTAAAATGAGCATGCATTTATTTTAATCTATATTTTTCAATTTTGAAAAATATAGGCATCCAAAAAATATGATTCAACGTTATAATTATATGCCGTCTAGGTGCGTCTGATAAGCTTGTTTATAAATAGCAAGTCAATGAAACCATGTCTACAGGGTGTTTCGACACCTTAGACCCCCCCTGGCCAGCAAAACTCAGAATAGACAGAACAAAACAAATAAAACAAATAATTTTTCAACAGTGATTATTTCTAATTTCAAACCCAAAATTTCATACACTGATTTCAATATTTAGTTTGTTGACCACACTCTTTTCTAACAGCATCCAGGTGAGAAAAATAGCACTCATTCACAGGGCTTTGCCATGGATTGCTTTGGAAACGACGAATGGTCTGGATCATCACCTGATGTTAATGCTCATGAACATTTAGGCTTAATCATGAACAGACAGAGCTGAATGTATCTCATGAAGTCTAATATGGCTCTCCAAGCAGAGCATTTTGGGTGACTTGAAATTTGATACTGGATTGTTCATTTCGTCTTATCCCAAACGTCTGGATGCTGTTAGGAAAGCAGGTGGTAGACATACTATATATTGAAATAAATGTATGAATTTATTTTTGGAGATTAGAAATAATTTCTGTTGAAACCCATTTCATTTGTTTTATATCATCATTCTGAGTTTCGCTGGCCTGGGATGGGGTCTAAGGCATTGAAGCACCCTGTATTTGCCTTTGAACAGAAATGCAAAGTTTCATATAATAAAATATTATGTCCACTATTATTTTAAACTATGAAAACAACAAGAAATAAGTTATAAAAAAGTGTCAAACATTTTTGAGAAATGCTTACATTTAGGTATTGTAATGTTAAGGAAGCAAGCACTACTGAATTCATACGTAATAATTTGACAAAAAGGAAATCATATTTCACTAAAGATCAGAGTGTTTCATTAGATTGAAGGAAAACATGTTAAAATTTAATGAATTAAAAATGTAGAATATGAAAATAAAATCTCCCCCCCCCCCCTTGCTCAAGCAGTCACAACTTGCAATCTGCAGTAGATATAATGTTACATGAAAAAATGTCTTAATGCACAACTAATATATGACTTCACTGATTAAAATTTTCATTTGTGTAAAATAAAATCTAGAATTTTTCAAGTAAATAATTTTATATTGTTATGAAAATATTGACTTTCAATCTTGTAAACAAATATACAAGCACCAAAAAGGCATTTCAGACAGAGGTGAGAATAATTGGCATTCATATTCATAAACCCTTTTCCCAAGCCAAATGTCTGCATTTAAATTTATCTTTAACTGAAACCTTGACCTGAGATGTTGGTGCACAAACTAGTCAAATGGCTTTAATCTAACAAAACCTGTTGTCAATAATATTCATGAATTAACTTCACTTCAGACAAAAGAAACAATATGCGAACCGTATATTAAATGTCTCCCCGAAAACTAAGTCTTCAGTTTGATCAAATGCTAACATGTCTACGAAGGTGAAATCCAATCAGTCGGGTCCGACTGTACGAGTGTGCCGCCAGATAAGTGGGCAAAATTACTAAAATAACATTCTTTATTCCCAAAACCATTTTTATCTCTTAGCTAGTAAATATTCAAGTCAAATAATAGCAAAGAAGTTTATACAAGATTGAAACAGTGCTCAATACCTACAGCTTTACCTAGAACCATGAAATTTTTAGGATCTCAAATTCCGGGAAAGAAGAGGTGATCTGTATATGGTACCCCAAGACTGAGAAACTCTTTGCAACTAATACTAATATTACTCAGGTTTTTTATAAAGCAGTAGTGTTACATAACGACAATGCAAAATATTAATTACAATTTTTCAACAAAATAAAAAAAATTTAATTTAAATCTAAGGTGATACTTTCAAAATTTGCCTGTCTATCTATCACTATCATCCCTAATTTATGCATCCGTTTGAACGTTGGGTTTGCTGACCCAACATTCAAACGAATGCTTAAATTAGGGATGATAGTGATACTGATAGATATATATTTTTTACTGCCTACTCCCAATAACGCCTGTTTTCCATTAGAGTTCAGATTAGACAGTGTTTAACTTAGTAACTCTTAGTAAGGCCTATCTGTACAATGTCAACATTTCTTAGGTCCCAATGCAGGCGGTATGGGTTTTTTTAAATTATAGTATTGTATAATCATAAGTACTTATGTACTCTTGCCTCTTTGGTAAAGTTTCCACAATTTCTATGGCTGTTGGGGAACACCTGAGGCTACAATATCATGTTGTCTGGTTCTGATATGAGTAATATTTAACAGTG
>JARFNW010134988.1:0-20509 GCA_031763155.1 Dirona albolineata | reverse complement strand
TGTAATAAAATGAAGTCTGGATGTGTGTTCTGTATGAGTTTTTTAATATGTTCTGTTTTTGTTTTTAGACCTCTAATATTGATTGAGACCAGGCTCAAGGCGTCCTTGTCTGTGTCTGTCGGGCCGAAATTTTTAGTAGCCATTTTTAAGGTATTTTAATTTTGTTTGGCGTTAGCGTTCCCCGTCGTGTCAAGCCTGACGCAAGGGGGAGTTGGAGGTACCCTTTCCCTTTCTAAGAAGGGATCGGGTGAGGGGCGTCTCTTTCTATCCGAGTAGGTCGAGAAGAGCGGGATGGGTATGGGGGTTGGCCTGTTGTTGGGTCTGCAGGCCTTCCTGCCTCTGATGAGCATGGCTTGGGTGGCGGGGCTGGTTGGGGGATGGTGATTGGGGTAGGTGGTGGGGGGAGTTCTTTGTAGGTTTTTCCCTACCTCGAATGGGGAGTTTCTGGGTGGGCTGACCTGCCTACTCCATATGGATATTGGCTGGTCAGGGGTGGAGGTGGGGGAAGGTGGGTAAGAGCGGGGAGTGGTGGGAGTAGGTGGAGGGGAGGCAGAGGGGGTGGGAGAAGCGGGGCGGGGAGATGGAGTAAGAAGGGGGAGGATCGGAGAAGGGGGGCTTGTGTGATTGGGAGGGGGTTTGGTGGGAGTGGTCGCAGGTGAGGGACAGGTGGGGCGGTGATTTTTCCTGCCACCGGACGAGGGGGTCAGAGGGATAGGGCGGGGGTACAGACTAAGGAGAGGGAGGATAGGTGGAGTGCGGGTTGGGCGTTGGTGTGGACTTTTGATGGGGGTGGTGGCGGGTGAAGGTGAGGATTTGGTGGGTTGGTGGGTTTTGCTGGACTGGGTAGGGCTTTTGGTTGGGGTGGTGGCGGGTAGGGTTTGGGTGGGCGGGCGAGCTTTGCTACCGATGTAGGTAACCGATCTGCCTGGGGCGTGAGGGGACTTGGGTTTTCGTTTGTGGAGGGGGGCGGGTCTGGCCTTGGTCGTCTTGCCCACCACAATGTTCCAGGCCTCTGAGGGCTGGCGTGGACAAGGGGTGGGCAAAAGTGCCTCGGCCCGGGGGGGTGTGGGGGGAGGGTGGGCTGTGGTGGGTGGTGGTGGTTGGTCGTGGGTTGGTGTGTGGGGTGTTGAGGATTTTTTGTTTTTGGGTTTGGGGGATGGAGGGGGAGAACGGGTTGGGGTGGAGGGGGGTGGTGGGTGTGTTTCCTGGGCAGGGGTTTGGGTGGGAGCCGCTGGGGAAGGTCTGTGGCTCCGGTCAGGGCACCTAAAATATGCGTGCCCCGGACGCAGGCAGTACCCACATACCGGGACACGTCCCGGAATTTGGACCTTAATCCTATGTCTTTGGTGACCCTCTATGTAGCAGTCTAAGTAGTGGGCCACCGCTTTTCCCTCCTTCAGTTCAAAGCGAAACGAGCGGCTGTCTCGTTCGCTTTTTCGCCCCGTACCAACTACCATGGATCCCTCCTTGGAGTGTGGGGCGAAGGCTCTTATTAGAGCTTCAGGCTTGAGTCCTGGTGGGACCCACTTCAGAGTTCCCGTCACAAGTGTCCGGGCGAGATCTCTGACATTGAAGGTGACCTTTAGAGATTTGTGTGTCACGCTTCTGCCATGTATAGATCGAATGATCTTTTTAGCGTTTCCTTCATTGAAGGAAACGTAATACTTCCGGTTGTCCATATAGCGGTACACACCGGTGATTTCGGAGTCTTTCACTCCCATATCGCATACAACGACTCTCGCCATTATATGGTTGACTTTGTGGAGGTCTTGTCCGGACAGGAAGACCTCCACTGTTGTGTCCACATCATGTGGCTCTATTTTATCCGAGACGAAGTCATCGGCGCTAAGCTCAATCTGCAACATCGTTGCAGGTTGGCTCCCAGCGGGGGGGGGGGGGGTATGGAAAGGGGCGAGGTAAATAAGGAGGCCACTAGGGTCTCAAAAGAAGGTCTACATTTTCAGAAAAAACAACAAAATAGTAAAAAGGAAGCAAATGAAAAATCTATAAATTAAGAAGTTATAATAAAATTTTAACTCGTGGAGTATGTGGGGGGGGGGGGGGGGGGGTTACCAGTTTGTTGTTACCATGTTTTGTAACGAAAATCAATTGCAAGGTTTACAGTAATTGATTTGCAATCAAGATATTGTTTATATTACTCTTTATCCATTATTTTGCTTAGTTGGGAGACTTATCTTGAGGAAACATACTCTTTGCTCCTGAAGAAGGACAAGTCTGAAGTGGTCCCCCCTGATTATGAGGCTGTGGCAAGGTTGAGCAAAGTTGAAGATGGCTGGAACGTGGACCACGATGCAGCCTTGATAAACATCATGTCCCAAAATGTGGTCAAAGTAGATGAAAATGTGGGCATTCTGAAAAACTATGTGCAATCCTTGGATGTTTCTTCTTATTCTGTAAGTATTGGACTAAATTTGTTATCGTTATGTGGTTAAATATGTTGCTGTGAACATGATCAACACTCTTTGGTGTTGCAGTTTTTAAGACTTTTTCGTTTATTTGCTTGAGGTTTTTTGTTGTTGCTATAGTATGAATGCTAAGTGTGTTGGGGTTTTGGTTTTTTTTAGAAGGGAGGGGTATATATAGGCTATTGTACTAGATTTGTGACTTTTCACTAGCGAAAGCCAAGAGCTTCTTCTCTATAACGATAAATACAATGTCATTCAATCTTTTTTTTTTTTCAAACAAGATCATTATATTGTGTAAGTCACTTCCCTATAAGTGGGTATGAAAAGGGTGAAATAAGTATTTTGTTTGTTTTGATTAAAGCTTTTTACTTGACATATACATATGACTGAGTATGGCGCATTATTTTGTGGTATGACATTTCAAATGTATACATGCTTTCCCGGCAGTCTGGTGATGGAGAGGCTTTTCATTTGACGGATGACAATCCCAGTACATTTTGGGAAACAGATGGGGCGTTGGGACAACACTGGATGAGACTTCGAATGAAGAAAGGAAACATAATCACGTGGGTACATTCTTAATTTGATGATGTCTTTTCATAGTATTTGTACCCCATGTTCGCACAAATGCAGGAATGAGATCCTTTACTCACTTTTGGCCGTCTATGTGGAACATCATGCCACAACACATTCGAGAAGAGAAATCTTTGCCATCTTTTAAACGTTCTGTAAAGACATATCTGTTCTTACACTGACTTACTGATTCATTTGCGGAAGTTGCTATGTATGATGCCTGTAGACAACATGCTTTTCATTGAAAACAACTTCATCAAGGGACAAAAATATGTCGCCTGACTGTTTTGGTAATGAAGCTGTAACACTCTCCTTCTTGAATGGGCAAAAAATATGGGGCCTATATCTAGATGTCTGGTGGCTGAGAGTGGTTAAGACACTGTACTAACCACACTGAATTGTGGAGGTTTGATTTTGGCTTTCAGATTTGTGTTATTTCCTTGCGCAAGAAAATTAACTCTTATTGCCTGCATTGCGGGTGACACTTAGGTTATTTCAGTCTTCATTCAAAAGAAGAAGTAAAGTCCTTTCGAGCCTTGGGGTCCATAAAGCTGGTGCTTATTCCTGTTTCCGTTGCGTGAAGCAGACAGAGTGACAATATGTCACCCTTCTGGATAGGATGCTGGTCTAACGCAGATTAGCTGGTACCCCTTTTTACACCTGGGTGGAGTGAGGCAATTGGAGTAAAGTTTCTTGCCCAAGAAAAGCAACGAAGCGACCTTCGCCTCGAGAGTCTGTTGTCCTAATCACTAGGCCACTTCGACTCGCCATCGAAAGTATACCCTAAAAACAAAGCACCCTTGTGAACAAAATAAAGACGATTTATAGTTTATTTGTGATTTCATTTATAGCTAAATAGCCCACGGCAGTTGCAAAATGGCAAAGTGTAGGCCAGTTATAGTTGCTGCCTTTACAAAATCAGATTTATCCCCTTCTATGGAAGTCTTTATATGAATGGAAATACACATACGTGCATCAATAGTGCTTTACTTCTGAAGAATAAAAAGTCTTGATTTAATATTGAAGATGTTTCTTTCAACAGATGCCTTTCATTGACAGTGAATATGTCTGACGACAACTATTTACCGAAACAGATTGTTGTACAAGGTGGCAAGGTTGATGATATGAACCTCTTGAGCAATGTAACAATCAATTGGTACGTTTTTCCATGTGCCGTTTGTGAAAAAAATGTGGGGGGTTTTTTTTTTGGGGGGGGGGGGGGTTTGTTTGTTTGGTTTTGCAGAGGCATTGGCCCTCATTGTTTTTTTTGTGTTTTAGTGTTTCTGTCTCTTTGTGTCGACGCTTGACTAAGGCGTTTGGCCAAAAAGTTGCTTGTCTTGTTTTGTCCTCGTCCTCCAGGAGCCTCATATTTATTCCTTATATATATTTATGTTTGCTTTTTTGTGACCCTTTGAGTGAGCAGGAACATTAGATATTAACAACCTGCTCATTTTATCTTTTCGCACATCACCCTTTTAAGTTCTAAATGGTGAACATATTATCAACTAGCGTCCAAACTATAACTTCTCCAACAGGCAAAACGTAAGCGCTCATTAAAGCAAAGGGAAATTATTAAACTATCATACAACTTCTAGAAACTATGATGTTGAATAGATTATAAGAAACAATTAGTATGTGTTCGTAACTTTTGCCTTAAAATCTACTGTTTTGGTTTATGATAGACAGAATCATCTTTTGTTTGACTTTCATGCTCTTTTTTTCTTTTTTTCTCTCAAGGAACACACAATCACCAACAGATATCAAGGTGTTAGAAAACTGTTATGAGCACTATCCTGTGATCACGATACGTATTAAATCGTGCAAATGTATGTTCATATTTTTACAATATTTGTTGTTGTTTTATGCTAGAAGATCATGATATTATACTCACTATTATCGACTAATGGCTGATATGGTACAGGCCATATTTCCCCTGATCTATGCTACCTTGCCGTGGGAATGCTGATGTCTATTTTTGTTTGTTTTGTTTTTCAGGGGGTTTTTATTCAGGGAATTGAATACAGATTTGACACTTATGATTGGGAAAGACTCTTTATACATATTTTCCTCACTTTACTCAGGTGTGAGTGAGTACCCAGCAGAATGGTATTGTTAGCATGTTAGTATGACGAGCCTAACAGGCTGCTCTACTGTATGCTCCTCTGGGAATAGAGAAAGACTTTTAATGACACACCTTTTTGGGGGATAAATGATGTAAAGGCTGTGAGTCTGTACTTGTACAGGGATGCAGAACTATGAACCCATCTTGAACAATTGAACTGAACTTAGTAGCTTTTTAGACTTCTAAGCAGTGACGGTTTGTGAAATCGTTTTTATTCATGCAAATGATGATATATCTAGAATGTCTATTTTTAAGGTCAATTGCTGCTGTTTATATTATATATAATATATACAATATAATTATCTTAGCGACTCTCTTATCTTAAAAAGAAACAAAATTAGGTTTCTGAGGGTGTTTCATTAATTAATATTGTGAACATAAAACTATAACGCATCAAATTTATGCCATTCCATTATTTCAGCTGGCGGCATTGATACTCGCATCAGAGGAATCAAACTCAAATGTCAAGAAGAAAGGTCCATGGGATTTGACATTGACTATTTCTCTGGAGACAGTTTGGTGAGATTTCCAATCCTTCAGTCCTACAGTCCCACTGTGTTGTACCGTCGTTCTATTGTTTTGCAAAGGTTGGTAAAATCTGTTTACTCATTATGAAGTTTATAGAATGAGAACGTTTAAAACATTTCCCTGGGTCCTTCATATGTGACATATATACACCATGCAATGATTGGATGGCTTCATAACAACATTTCACTTTTTTTAAATTAGTTCTGATGAGTTGATGTACTTACTTACTTGCTGTTCATTCCGCCGCCGTTAGTTTGCAGACCGTCAACTCGGTTTCAAACTGTTCATTTACCGTTTGCGCCAAAGATGTGCGCGGGTAAGGAATCGACAGCAACCGCTTGCCCCATCTCTTGTGTCCCTGTACAAGTACACCGGCTTTACATCATTTATCCCCTCATTGGTTATCCCTCTCAACCCCCTGCATCATACCAGTAAACTGACAATATCTTTCTCTGCCTGTAGCTGGTCACTCATTCATACCTCAGTTGAGTGTAAAGATAATGTGTAAAGAATCTTTCCCAAGGACTCAACATTGGTGTCTTTAGCAAGGATTTGATCTCACAATATTGAGGCCAGCAGTCTACTACCGACGCCACAAGAGTAGAAACCAACACAGCATCAAGATGTTTTAATTTGTGAATCCATTTTCCCTCCTTGTTTGTAAAAATGTCTCTTGTCCCCAGATTCATCTGGCTCCTTGACAGTGTGATGCACTTCTTGGTGCCCATGTGGCATCACTCTGTAGACAACATCCAGCCTGTGGAGGGGAACAGTGTTGACAGCTTGGAAGTATGTGATCCAATTAGATTTAAGTGTTAATCTTCCATGCTTTGACCAAAATAATATTTTTAATGAACATCTTTCTCATATATATAATTTTTAAAAATTGATAGTATAGGCCCTACATTATTTTAAGATGATTTTGTCTTGTTTTGAAATGTCAAACTAAAAGTATTTTTTTTACATGTAATAAATAGGAAAAGTTTAGACACATTTCCACTGCTTCATATTAGATTATTATTTCATTGTTATTGTTATTTCATATTGCTTTGATAAAGACATTGGTCATATAAGATATGAAACAGTACTTGTTGACTTTTGCATTTCTGTCAATAAATTATCCTGCATAAAAAATTGAAATTTAACTGATGGTTGTCAGTGATTTTGGTATAGGTCTTGACATGTTTTCTCATCAACATTTTGTTTGAAAGGAAGGAAGAGGTTGTTCTTTTCTCCCATGACTGCCATAACAGTTGGTGCATCTTTTCTTTCTTCTTTTTTTTTTGTGCTCAGAGTATCAGACAACTCTTACCTCTGTCTACCAGAAGGTTATCCCTCTTAGACACACTGCTTCGAATTTCTTCATCTGCTACAGAGTAAGTGATGAGATATTTTACTTTCTGGGGGAAAATGGTAATTTAATTATTTTTTTATTATTATTTTTTAAATTTCATATGTCTTTTTGACTCAACGAAAATAGGTTTGATATCGATGACAATACATCATTTATATAGATTTTCATCCTGCACATGGCTAACAGGTTCTGAGTGTTTACATTGACATATTAATGTATTTTGATTAATCATGCCCTGTCATCTTTTACCCTCTAAAACTGCATATATTATAATTACTGTAAGGCATATATAAAAAAAGTATATCTTTGGTTTATAAAAGTGTACCTTCATAATTGTTGATTGGCCTAAGCTTTGATATTTCAGAGCGTGGGTGTCTAATGTCAAAACCTTGAAAGTCTCTTTACACCTCGCCATGTTGAGATCATATTATTTCTGTCCCTGCTAAAAATCTTCTAAGATTTATTAGTGTTAAGTGCGTCACTGACATCGAATAAGACTAGATTAGCCCATAAATACTTGAAAAAAAGAATTTGAATAAACTTCATAGAAGATAACTATGAGAATGAGAAATCATTCATTTCGAAAGGAAGTAGATTGAGATTGCGGTAGATTATTTCGTTTTTGCTTCTTTCCGTTCTAGCCAAGATGATCGGAAGGTGGTTCATATAAATAGACATGCAGCTTTGGAGCATCGAGCAAATCCATCAGCCAGTGCAAACTACTCCAATACAGTCTTCATGCAACTCCACGCAGGGTTACGGCCAAGAGATAAGTCGTCCTCACCTCTGACGTACAGGTGGATGTCAATGTTTTTTTCTCTCTGTTACTAGATGCCTATTTAAATTTTTAATGCTTTGATTAGTGAAGAAATGGTCAAACTTTGTGAACTTTAGTTTTGCCAGTACATTGAGTTTGTGCTATATCTCAGGTCTTGGTGGATGTGAGGTTTAAGGAAACAAGGCAACAGTGGGTGTTCTTTAGAGTAATGAATGATTATGAGACAATTACTGTATTAACAGCATAATTTGGGTTTTTGTGTCTTTTTACAGCCATGGGTGCTCTGTTTGGATTTCATTCAGTGCAAACTGTTTTTTGTTATGAATGACTTACTTGACTAAGAGCCCATCGCTAAGGAGGCCATCAGACTTTGTTTCTTAATGATTTTATTGATGAATATTGATAATGGAAAAAACGCAGATCTTGTTGCATGTGAGGTGCTCTGAATTGTCCTATATGGTGTTTATAGCTTTGTCTGAGTGAGATTCTTATTTGTGTTGACAGATGGACCGTTCAAAATGAACAGTGGTGGGAATGTAAGTTCATCTCTGAGGGCATAATTGACCAAGGTGGCGGCTTTCGGGACAGCTTGTCTGACATATCCGAAGAATTGTGTCCGTCTGATCCTGAGGCACCACTCGCTCTACCTTATTTCATTCGGGCACCCAACCAGGTGAATTTTTAGGACTCTTTGGATATCATTTACTGCAAGTCATATGGTTACCTGCAATGTGATTTTAAAAAATCAAATGATGATCACAGCTTCATGAGTGGGAGTGGTTTTTGCAACACTTAAATTGACTTTTGATTTTTTTTCTCGACTCTTCTAGGATCATGAGGACGGAAATATGAACAAGGATGTGTTTGTCCCCAATCCAAATTGTACAGATGTGGCTAAATATGAATGGCTGGGCCAATTGATGGGTGCTTGCTTTCGGGGGCAAGAGATTCTGGTAAGTTAGTAAAACTAGGTGTGGGGCCCTTAGAGTTGGTACTTATGCCGCTTTCTGTAGCTTGGAGCGGACAGAGCGACAATATGTCACCTTTACATGGGCCATGCGTTTCATGAGTCATAATTCATTGCTAGTTTTTCATAAAAGTTACAAGCCTCAGACTTATGGAGCTACTCAGCATTATGATTTTGTTTCTTTCTTCTTTAAAATCCTATGGCATCTTTCAGTTTCCACCTGCCCTTATATAAGACCACGAGACAACCAAAACTATTATATATCATATGCTCAAATCAACTCCCAGTGTTAATGTACTCCGCATCGAGAATAAAGAATTACAGTAATTCAAATTTTATCCAAACAACCATCCGCTGGAACCAGCTGGACGACATAGCTATAATATCATCTAGTGTTAATGTCTTTTGAAAATGCTTACAATCATTGAAACAATAATAAGCCAAGATATCCATAGGGAACCACTTCTATAACGCCAGAATGGGTCCGGAGGGCACCATACAGATGCAGATGTATGTTATATCCATTTATTGTTTTATTTATTACTTTGATCCATTTATTTCAGATCCTTCCCCTAGCACCTTTTATATGGAAAAAACTTAGCGGGGAAAGTTACAGCTGGACTGAAGATTTTGCAACTATTGATGCATCTGAGGTTTGAAAACAATTTTTTTTCTTGTGAAATGAAATGAAGGTAGTAAAATATGCATTACAAAAAATAAAAAAATACATTCATATGCCATTGCACGTTAAGAGCAATATTTTTATCAATATTCTTTGTCACCTCTAGACTAGGCCTAATGTTCCAGCTTATAATTATAATGTTCCAAAGAATTTTTATCAAAAAGTTCAAAATACACAAAATTATGAATTCTGAAGTATGAACTTAGTCTAGCATTCGCAGCATCGTTGAATAATTTGAACTATTATTAGTGAAAGCTTTAAACTTTTCTAATTCATCTATGTTTCAACATGAGTGTCACTGCCGTGGAAGATGTTATTGTTATTACAAGCCAAGTACAAAAACCCTAGATGGATAAACAGCTGTTCGATAGGATTCATACCAGTGACAGCGAATGAAGAAAGTGTTTTACAATAACCAAATCCATGTATTCATTTTAAAAAATTGATTTGTTTCCATGTCATTATCTCCTAAAGAAAAGTTGGTACCATAGACTTTGGTAAAGAAACAAAACATGTTTTTTTCTTTTCCAGGTAACTTTGATAGATGATTTGAGTAAAATGGATCGGGAGACTTTTGAGGCATCTGGCAGATGTTGGAGTCTGGTGTTAAGTGACAAGTCTCATGTAACTTTAAAGCTGGACGCCAAAGGAAATCCACTGCCCCTGGTCTATGATGACAGGGAAGAGTATGCGGAAAAAGTCAGGGCGGTTAGAATAGCAGAGTTTGATAAACAGGTAAGAACAAACTGTGTGCTAGCGTTATTTTATTGTCACGTAATGTCATTAGAGACGAGACAAATTTAAAAAAATATATTTTGTTCTCAATCCCCATCAATGTGCCAAACTTTTATCGGGCTGGTTTTAGTGACCTATTAAATGCTTTTGTTTAGTTGTAAATGAAATCGAGTTGTCATGGCGCTCAAAGTGCGATAGGGTTGCCTCCCGAAAATGTGCACCAGTGAATTCTGAAGTATGAACTTTGGTGCACATGGTTGAAGTATATGTCAAACAAATTCTTTTGAAATGTTTTACTGTCTCCTAAATTTTCAAAGCTTAACTACTTTTCTTTAAAAAGTTATTGAAAAAAAAATTTGAAAAGTTTTTTTGGGGACACAATATATAAATTGTAGCTGTTAGTTGTATACATAAACACAGACAAATGCATACACCATAGAGATGCCTTAACCTCTATAGGTACTTTATTTTTTAAATAAAGATGTGAGCAGCATTATTCTTATTTATATTCCCTCTTAACAGTTGAAAGCAATTAAGAATGGACTGCTCAAGGTTTTACCAGAGGCAGTCTTAAAGTTGCTGACTTGGCAGGAGTTGGAATCTCGAATCTGCGGTGAACCAGTAATAAGTGTGGAAGGACTCATGAGGTCTAGTAAGTAAATAAAAGAATAGTAATAGTAACATTAGGATAGCATCCCATTCAAAGGCATTATTTAGTCTTAACCATCGAGCTGTCATAGAGACAGTCTGCACTGGTACAGTCATTTTTAGTGTCAGAAAAATACACAGCCTTACACCTAAGCCTAAAGGTAGAAAGGAAATTGATAAAGAAAGAAAGAAAGAAAAAATCATATAAAAATAATTATCCAAGTTCAAAGGAAACTTCCCATAACCATACATTTTCTGAAAGGTCAATACATTTCTTATCTGAAAATTGAAAAACATGTGTATTAAAAGTGATGTCATGTTTTGCAGAACCATGATTTTTAGATTGTTATGCCACAATTATTCTTTTTTTGTTGTTGTTTGTTTGTTGGTGTTTTTTGTTGTTGATTTGTTTGTTATCTGTTCCCTATAATACCGTAATTAAACAGTGTAGGGACCAGCTCTGTGTCTGGCCGAGGACAGTGTACAAGGCAGAAGGCAAAGATGCGCAGACCCAGCTACAATGTATCCAAGTTGAGTGCAAGTCTGTACCCCACTAGTGAGTACACATGGCCTGATACAGAGATGGAAAATCTATGGATCAAGATGTTAAGGCAAGCAGGGAATCAGCCCAGTGTGCCAATAAACCTTGTTTGGTACAAGATGCAATACACTGTTCATTATTACTCATAGACAACATGGTATTGTACTTGTAGCCTCAGGTATTCACCAAGCAGCTATAGAAACTGGGAATTTTACCAAAGAGGCATTTTTTTGTTGATAACATTAAAAATGTTATCACCTATTTTGAATCGTAATATTTTTTAAGGTGTTGTTGGAGTGGAGTGGGTTAGGTTTGGGGTCCTAGCGAAATGCTAAATGTCCATGATTTATGTCATTCAATCTGCAGCATACTATCACAACTTGGAGGAAGACAGTTTTAGGGTAAAACAGTTCTGGACTGCTGTGAATAACTTTTCAAATGATGACAGAAGCCGGCTACTACGATTTATTACTGGAAGACGTCGCCTCCCTGTCTCCATTTTCCTTTCTGCTGGAAAAAAGTATGTAAACCCAGTATGTTCGGATATGACAATTTTTCAATGTTTTGTTTTTTTTGTCTTTAAAGAAAGAAGGCAAAGAAGAAAAAAAACTTGTAGGGGCTTGATTGGTTTGTTGAAATAGCTAATTTGTTATATGATGTCATCATTGGTTTGAATATACATTTAAAATGCTTAATGCCTGCTGACCACTGTATTCAGTGCCATGAGTTTAAAAGTTGCATCATTTTGGATTTAAGATGTCTGCACTACATGGACTACCATGTCCATTGCACATACATCAGTCTTGAAACATAAGTATGCGTTGTTGTAGGTAATAACTATGTCACTATTGCATTACTATTGGAAATGAAATTCCAAAGAAAAAAAAATTACAATCATTTCGAAGCAGGCCAGCCGTACTCAACAACATATTGAATAGTCCACAAAGCATAAGTAATGTAATTCTGGTTTCTTATATGTCGATGTTTCGAAGTCTTTTACTCCAACTTTTAAAAAATGTTGCATATCTTGAGATTGACTTGATATTGAGTTTCATACCACATGCTTTTAAATTGATGTTACCCTCTTCTTCATAAAAACATTGAAAAAACTAACATTGTACTCAATTTGTATGAAAATTATCTTCTTTATAGTTTTGAATCTAACATAGCCTTTCAACTAATTTTTTTCACATCTCTTGTAGCAATCCTGTTGATCCACTACCTGAGTCATCAACCTGTTGTAATACTTTACATTTACCGGTGTATACCAAGTAAGTCATATTCCCTTTAAATGACTCTATTAGTATTAGTGTATATAAGAATGTGTTAGGTCTCCATTATGATTGAAAGTGCAACATTTTTATATGAGTATGTTATGATCGTTGTTGGAAAATGATTAATCCTTTTGTTTTATAACATTACGGTAAACAGGTGTTGTCTACTTCTTTGGCCACTCTAAGATTTGTAAACAAAGCGTATTTGAGTTCATGTGAGGGGGGTTGTTCTTAGAGGAAGTTGTATACTTTATGTTTTATCTCCCTGTACACAACAGTCAAGCCTTAATTATTATCATTTTGTTATTTTTAATATGTCATTTGTGTACCTGTGATGTGGTCGGACCATTCATTTTACCTTCACTGGCTGTACAGTTTGGGAATGAATAGTCACAGATTCAAAGTATTTCCATAGTTCCCTTCAAAACATCAGTCAAACTGGTCATGCAATAATTCATGTGCGGATTACCTGAGCCAAAAAGGACACCATGGTATTTTTTTTATGAATATATTTGTTCTTTTCTTTGGGTTTCTCTTTCATTTTTCTTCTTCTTTTTCAGTGCAAAAATTGCTGAAGAAAAACTCAGGTATGCTGCCTACAATTGTGTGTCCATTGATACAGACGAATAAAGTAGTCCTTGATTCAAGCCTGTGATGGTGTTTTGTCTATGCTAGTGACATTTTGCTTTACATTTTTTTTTCAATTTCTTTCTTCTGAAGATGACATGCAAAAAGTGATGATATATATTATTGGCTTTGATAAAAAAAATTAAGGCACGGTATATAGTGGTTTGGAATAGGCATTCAACGTCTTAAGTTTAGAAACATAACAAGTAGCCTACTGACTGATTCAGACAGTTTAGGACCCCTTGATAATGATAGAAAATAGTTTGCGCGATTAGAGAAATAATAACGATATTAATATGGTAGTTTCTGGCTAAGATCTTGGTCCTCAGAAGAAGAAACAAAAAACAGGTTCTTAGGCTGACTGGAATCTCGGATGGATTTGTTTGTGTGAACTTAAGTACTATAGTAAATGCATGTTTTCCTGTTTTCAGTATGGGCTCTGAAGTCTAATCTAACCTAATGGTCATTTTAGGCCATTGAGATAGCACATTTTGACCTCCGACATTATCACTTTACCCCTCATTTAGCCACTGATAGGTAGCGAATTGTCATAAGGATTTTTTTTAAACCCCAAAAAACCTATTGTCATTGGCTTTAAAACCTAGCAATTACTTTATGAGGTATCAGATGGCAGATAAATTGTATACAAAATAATCTGCTTTGTGTCACAAGCATAACATCATTGGCGGAGACTGCCGTATTGGTGTTTGCATTCCAATGCTATTTCAGTCATCCGTCACTCTAACACCTTTTCATATTATTATAAATGATATATGTTTATTTTAACCTTTCGACATAGATACATGAAATTATCATCATCACTAATCCATAATATGAGGCCAAATCATTCTTCTTGTTTGCAAATGAGACACTCTGGGTGTTTAGACGATCCTTCATTTGTCTTGCGAGAGCTAGAATTAGAAAGATTTATGTGCCCACTTTTTATATAAAGTAGTCTCCGCCTAAGTGCGCTGGGAGACAAAAAAAATGTGCACTTAGGCAAAGAGGAAAATGGCGGCCAGGGTAGGCTGGGTTGTGACATATTATGATCACTTATAAAGAGCATGTCAGCATCGGTCAACTCATCAATAACTCTGCTTTCTAACCAATTTAATTTAACCAGTGTCAAGTCATCATCTTTTTCAAAATAATTAATTCCACCCACACAATGGGCAGTACCATGCTAATGTTTCACTGACCAAAAACTCCACCCACAAACCAAAATGACGATACCACATGAAGGAAAATGACAGCCGCATTGAAAGCCAATCAGTGTACATCGCGACAAAACGTGTGAGACTCACATTATGCAGTTGGCATCTCCTTTGAAGAGCTAAACAATGAAACATAATCCTTGACGGTCATTGCGAAGGTCTCATCCCTATTCTTTATATAAGGCAGTCGTGCGTGTCACATTGTGCAATAATTTCCCGACCGAGTGTTATGTCAGTGTCGGTTTAGCAAGCCTGGAACAATGCGGCAGGTAAATCTATCCCTAATATTGCGTCTCTAAACAAAATGAAGGGTTGTGATTGAATACAACGTGTCTGGCTGATATATTACATTACTGGTTTGGTTTTAAAAGTTAGAACAAACATAATTTCGATCATAAATGTCAGGTAAATTTGGGTCGCTGAGAGCAAAAACGTGCTCTTAGGCGGAGTCCACTTAGAGGGGTAACTTTACATAGAAAAAATTTGGTTTCACGGCCAAACCGTGCACTTAGGCGAACCGTGCACTTGGGCGGAGACTACTGTATATTATTATACCTATGAAGGTTATGTAATCTAGAGAATGAATTCTTATTTGATGTTTTTGGTTCAAGCTTTTTCAATATTATAATGTAAATGATGTTGAAGTATCATGTTTTATTTTTTCTATTTTTTATTTTACTTGAATAGGAACTATGTACCATGTGTGATTACATGTTTGACTATGTATTTATAGGTAGAGTGGTACATGATCAATATCAGTCCAGGAATGAATGAAGATTTTCTGATTTTTGAGCATCCTTTGAAATGATTTTGACAAAGTACACGTTCTAAAGCTAGGTGCTATTTCTCCTTTTTATTTTTAATATTTGAAAGATTGTATATTTAACAAGGTTACATTTCAGTCATAGATATGCTCTTTATATAAGGCATTTAAAAGTTTAAAGTAAGTTTAAGCTGTGTCATCTCTAGGTTGCTTAAATCAATTTTATGTTTCAATTGGTGAATTTCAAGCTTTTGAGTCACATGTGATTAAGCTACATTTATTGTATGCTGAAAAATGTGAGGCGTTCATGTCAATATATATCTGATGTAATATGAAATAATGTTGGCATAAAACTAATCAGTAGTTATAGTTTCTTGTGCCCAGACATGATTGACATGATTGTGTATTTATATATATTAGTATTAGTTTTACAATAGCATAAAAATCTGAAATATCATCAAAATGATTTAACCCATGATTTCAAACAATGTGCTCTGTTTACATTTTGAGCATTCACATTCTTTTTATTTTTACTAGACGCTAGGTTTTTCCTTGTATATGTATCCTGATCTCTGTAAAATAGAAACTTCTTTGGAAATTATTATAAATTTAAAAAATGAAACTTAATATGACACAGAAAGCCCTTTTATTTGTATCCATGGTGAAATACACAGGTGACCAGGAACAATCTATGCTATCTACTTATATTAGAATCATTTTCATTACAATTACAAGCAGTGTTAATCTTTCTTATTTTAATTTTCAAGCAAATGGTAACATTTGTGCTTTAAGCATCTATGAAAACCCATTTTTGATATTAATGAAATAAAAACTCTGTCTGTGGAGAAAATATAAGGCAAGTCACAGTTTTGTATTTCAAGAGATTGAGGTACTCTAGAAATTGCATCAAATAGAGCTATTGAGACCTAAGACAAAGGTACAACAGGTATTTATAAACAAAGAAAGAAAGAGATACTGAGATATGAATATGCGTTGATTTCAATGTGTCATTCCATTTATATTCATGAAATTATGTGATATAGTTTTGCAAATTTTATTTTAAATGTCTGTAGTAAGATTGGTTTCCATTGTTATGAATTAACTTATTTTCAATATTTTATTTCCTTTCTTTTCCAATCATAATATTACAGTTCCTTAATATATGTTTCAACAATAAAACATATATACAATACTCACTGGATAACCACACAGAGCCATGATGCACAGGAAAACGTGTATTTATATGTACCTTGCCTTTGTGAGAGGCTATTTGAGATAACTCTATAATGTAGTGAAAATTCAATCAGCAGACTTAAGTGTGAGTTTAAGCAGAGTGTGCGATTGAACAGCGTGACTTTATCCAGTGAGTACTGTACCTTGCTGATATATATATACTATGTTTGCCCTGGTGTTTTTCCTTTCATGTCTCTGTGAACTCTGTGTAATGTAAACAACCCTGTATTTTTTTTAAATGTTTTTTTAAGGTCCCAATATTTTCATTTCAATTTCGTATAATAGTATAACCTTTTTTCTTATCCGACCCCCATTGTACTCAATAGCAATATATGCTGAGCATAAGGTCAGAAACTGTCTGGATCACCCGGATGACATAAGTGCAGGGGTTAACACAGTCAGTTTGCGATGGAAATGTCCCAAGTTCGAATCCTTACTCTGGGTGCATTCTTTTTTCTTTATGACCTTTTCAGTCTGTGGTCCTGGAGATTTATGTGGAGACTAGTAGGATGTGCTGACTTTGACATGACTCATGACTTTTTAAAAAATAGATCTTTTAGATCAAGACAAGCAGGTGATCAGCCCACTACTTTTATTGGGTGGTTTTCAAATGTATAAAGGCAGCTGAAAAACTAAACTTATGCCAAGATGATTTTGGAATCCACTCCCATATAAAATGTTAATATTAATATAAAGGCACTGTAGGGACAAACTCCATACTCAGCTTCAGACAGAGTGCAGGCACAAGGCGCTTGCATCATGTAAACACACAGTGCTCCAATCAGAAACTTCAGAGGCTTTAAATCATTCATCCTGAGTTTTCAGTGCAGGAATTTTCAGATTTTTCCTGGAATATCCTGTTTTTTTGTCACTTCTTCCCAGAATATTTGTGACTGAAGTGATTTTTTGCAAAAAATTGAACACTAATTATTTAGATAACTATTGCTGTATAAGCTACACTTAAATGCTTTATCATTTGGGAAAATTTTAAGCATGATATTTACTGATATCTTAAATATGATATATTCCAACAACTAACCAGTTTCTGTCATTCATTACATTCACAAATGTTTATTACACTTCAATATCAGAAAAGATGACAAAACAATTTTTAAAGATTTGTGACAGGAGACTCAAAGATAATAATATATTGATCAAAGGCTTTCATCAAACTAGCTACAGAGATTTGGATGGTCACATGTAAATTTATCCTTGAAGGGTGGGGGAGCTAGAAGGAAGCCATATAAGTACAAGGAGTGGACAGAGTCAGTGAGTAAGAGAGTAGCGAGAAAGCATTAGAAGCAAATCTATTTTTATAATCTTATCTGTGGTCAAAAAGTTATCTTCCTAAAAGGACCGGCCTCATGTTTTATTCATTATAATACAACAAACCTTTTATCCAGCCTAATATGCACCACTTTACGTTAAAAAAATGTAAAGGAGCTACCATCCCATGTTCATATATTGAACGTAACATACACTGCCCACAATCAACATTTTGTCCAGAATAATAATATGCATCCCTTCATGCAAAAGAATGTAAAGCTGAGACCTTGAATATAATACAGACCACAAGAGCTGTCAAGAAATGCAGCAAACTTATATTCTTCCTAGAAATAATCATCCATGCAACATCAATGAAAAATATTTTTAAAAATTTATATTTTCAGACTGGAACTGTAATTTACGTATCTTTTCTTTTAATTCAAACGAAGGAATGAGGGCTGTCGGAAGCTAAAAATCTGAATAAGAGGTTGCAAAAAAAAGGTGAAAATGGTAGATATATAGCTCCAAAGAATATTTCCGGGGGTATCCCCTTCATCAGCCAACAAGCGCAAAGAAAACATAACATAAAAGACAAGACCGTGATCTTAAGCTGTTAGTATCAGAGCCTTGCATACTGTAGGGTGCCGAGCGACATACTCAAAATAGCTGATGAAGGGAAAACCCAAAACATTCTTTGTTTTGTTACTTGTTTTACACTTGGAGCTGTACCTTTTTTTTGCACTTCTTTTTTCTTTGCACACCAGCTACATTACAAAGGCAGTAGTTATTGTACAGCTGTCCTTAAATCCTTGAACCCCTTCTGGGTCTTTTTCTGGGTTTTCAATTCCCAAGGGGAATTTTACCAATTGCCACCACATCTAATATCGTTGATGCATATTTGTGTGTGTGTGTGTGTACGGGAGGAGGGTCCCTGATTTTCACCAAATCAGTCCTTAATTGTAGAAGGAATAAGAACTTTTCAGCAAAGGGAAGACCATGATTGTAACATTATATTATGTTCATCATAGCTCAATAGTGATTTTGAAATGAAAAAAAACCAGATCTCCCTCTACCCAAATTTCAAATCGCAAACCATTCTAATTAGCTTCAGTACGGTAATGGCTAAGATTCCAAGTGGTTTGGAAAAATGATTCAAAGAGTGATCTCATCTTTAGAAAATTCTAATCTCTCAATCACACATACAGTTTTAATCTACGTTTACAAAATATCAATGTAAAAATTAAAAATATGACAGAGAAATCAATAAGCATCAAAATGACAGCAAACATGAGAATACTTCCTGATTCCGTTGAATCGAGTGGGGTTTGTCCTTGTTTATCCACTTGACTGTAATGAGTTTGAATTAAATGCCAGGCTTGACGCATCAAAACAGTCTCCCTCCCAGGTATTTGACTTCTCACAACTGCTACCATGACGTCACTATTGGGATAATTTGCACTCATCAGTTCTTTTAACATTGATGGTTTTTTTCGATTTCCAGTAAACATCTTCAGAGTCGTTGTGATAGGTATAGATGCCAACCGACAAATGTCACTCAACCACACACCTTTGACATTTTCCTCATTGTTTTGTAGTGTAGAAGCCAATTCCTTCATAACAGAAGGCACTGTGAGAAAAGCTGAAGCACTGCAGAAACCTTTATCCGATTTTGCAAAACTATTCAAAACAGTGGATTCATTTGGCAATAAATAGTCACATACTAACTGTGGCCGATTTGCTGTATGAGCTGTCTTTAAAAATGGAACTAATTTGTTTAAATCTACAACACTGTTGTCAACAACATTAAGCACAAATGAGATATAAGGGCAAAATTTTTTGATCCAAATTGCAGACGGCACTAAAACACGAGAAAATTGGTCAGTATGTGAAAAATTTGATAGAACAATGTCGTGATGTAAATCACTTTCTCTCTGAAGAGTATACTTGTGTCCTGGGAACTCTCCACTCTCCATATCTTCGCTAATAAAATAGAGAATGACAACAGACTCATCTAATGCTTTTCTTGCTGCCCAAGTTTCTCTACTGGCTTCTCTCCTGTCATAACTACGAAAGTTGGTGTGGATGAGAATGAGCAGTAAGTAAGTCTGGGAACCGCCACCACATGCTTGTGGCTGGTTCATAGGAAAATGAACATCAACAATCGCCATGTCACAATGTCATTCAAACCTGAAAACAAACAAACGAGTATTTAATTTTCTCACTAAAAAAGTCTTCATGTTGAATAGAAATATTACCCAATGCAAAAATTACTTTCCTTCAATACTTTTTTCAAAATTGATTATGACTATTTCAAACAATCTTTTAGAGCAACCAGGTGTCAGTCTTCAACCAAGCATATAAAGTGTAAACAATGCACTTCACCTTTGGCACAAAAAAAGGATAATGTCAAATCCCAACAAAGCATCTTTTTTAGTCTCTTGTCTACTGAGATATCCTTTGCTTACATATAATTTAAGTGTTCTCAATCTCACTGATGGAATTCTATTGACTTCCCTTTTGCGGTTTGTGCATTTAAAATAGCATGATAATCTGACATTTGTGGCATTGGTAGCTAATTTGTGAGGCTGCCAGGCTCAAAATCATGAGATCCAGGTTTGATTCCTAGCAATGCTAATAGAGCTGGGTCGAATCACCAATTCAGTTTGCCGTCTGCAAATTAAAGTAAGGTTATGACAGGATAGGCTATAAGGTTGCCAAATTAGCTAATTTTAGCAACAATTGGTTGCGGAGCATTCATTATAATATTACAAATCCTAA
>JARFNW010134977.1:0-10967 GCA_031763155.1 Dirona albolineata | reverse complement strand
ATACATTTCATTATGTATATTTTTTGTCGCTGACGGGTTTAGAACCCAGGCGGTCACCCGTCTATTCACTGGCCACGGTTGACATGGCTTGCAACATCAACAGTCGAGTCGTGCTCACTGCTCGGCCACCGACGCGTTAGAGGAGTGAAAGCGTTACTTTGACAGGAATTAAATAAAGTCCTTGTTTGGCCGTGAGGCCCATACAGAGGTGTAAATGGCAAATGAAATCATAGCTTGCCACCACTAATTCATGACAAAGCAAAAAGACTAAAATCAGACAAAGCAAAAAAAAATTGAAACCAGACCAAATCATCTTAAAGATTTACACCCTCTGGACCCATAGAGCTGGTGCTTATCCCGGTTTCCGTGACGAGAAGCGGAGTGACAGTGCCACCCTCCATGACAGGACGCTGGTCTATCGCAGAATATTCTCTTCAGTTGTAAGCTGGCACCCATTTCTACACCTGGGTCGAGTGAGGCAATCAAAGTAAAGTTTCTTGTCCCAGAGAAAACAATGTGTCTGTGATAGGATTTGAACCCATGACCTTCACTCGGCCATCTCACTTCCACGACACAAATGATTGGTTGGGATTTCCCTCTTTTTTTTATAATTGAAAGCTGTCTCAAGGTGCCATACAATTCGTTAGTAAGTGTAATATAATTACGACTAAAGGCGAAGAGAGATTGTCAGTATGTTGCTCTTCTGCATGCCTCCTTTCAAAGCCACAGCCTGATTGGGTATAAATGACGTGAAGCCTTTGAGCCTGTTCCTTGTAGCTACTTGTACAGACCGTAATAAACCAACACCAAACTGTAATCAAAGTGCTCCTAGCTGTACAAACTATATTAATGAAGTAAAATTTAAAATTGACGTACCCCATCTCGTATTGCCGACAACAAGCTTCTCTGAAATCTGTGACAGGCGACAACTCGCTGTGGATTGGTCGTTGGTTGAACCAGCGGTTGCTCACCTCAGCGACAGCCTTTTCTGCATCTTCTTCCCGTCGGAACTAGACAAAGAAAAACAAAAACAAATTAACAGGAGAAATCACAATTACAGGACTAATCAACTGTTCAATGCTTTAGCAAAACTTATTTTTTAAAATTAATAATAACTATTTCAAAACTTTAAACAATGTGCACCCCCATGACAATCATTAGTATTATTTCAAAGTGCCACCACCACAATGGCTGTTTTCACAAAGTAATTTTTTATGGCTGTGAGTGTGAGAAAATCTCAACAGCAAAGTAATATCCTAATACTAATAGCAATTAATTCTAAAGCAAGGCTACTCATGTTTCGGTCATTTTACTTTTATCATCATAACATTGTTTTTAACAACATCTGCACATTTGTTCATTAGAGAGGTAAGCTGTCGTAATAGAAATATAACAATGAATAGTGGGCTAGTTTAATTTTGGTCAAAGTCTGACTAAGGCCAGAGTATCTCATTGACGATATGATGATGGTGCTGCATGTTGATGATTGTGGACATTCTACTCATTCTTGCCTAAGTATTTTTTTTTTACATTGATGATTGAAACTCACAGAACTTTCTTGTACCAAGTGACAAAGTTCTGTCAAAAATAGATCAGAAAAGAAATGACACTGTTGAAGTTTCACAATTCATTTTATCTTGTTTCAACATCAAGTGAAGCTCTTTTAAAACATCTAAACCAAATCTCTAGACGCGAACCGCCTTGCTACCAATGAGTCGAGAGTCAGAGGAGTTGTTTTTGTAATATGGAGCAGGAGTTTTTTATACTACAATGCAAAAGTTGATTTTGTATTTGTCTAGTCTAGTTGTTAAAACCCAACAACTTTGAAACTAGAGTAATTGATAAAAATTGTAAGCTGAGACAATGACGCTAAAGATGCCGGAAGTAGCTAAAACTAAGGTTGGTTTTTATTCTCCAAAATAGTCACTGGACTGTTCCTTAGATTTACAAATCCTGATGGGCAAAACTCATTTGGTTTGGTCGTGAGACCTGACCAGGTGGAACATGGAACACTAACACTCACCTCAGTATTTGCAGCAATGTGTAAACAGCAGTTTGACAAAACACAATTCAATATATATATATATATATATATATCATTTGCAAAACTCAGCATATTTTGGTCGATTAAAATCAATCACCGCTGACTGACTAACCAAACCAAACTACTTGTGCCAAATTGTCCAGTGCCCTATCCCGCCCAGAGATCCATCCCTCCACTAGATATATCTCGAACATGTAAAAAAAAATTTTTTTATTTAAAAACACAATTTCCACCAGACAAGTCTAAGAATTTAAAAAAAATCTCAATAGCAATTTAATATAAAATTTACAGTAATTTATACACATTTTTAAATGCTTTACTGACCTTTACATAGACATTCCCAACCAGATGGTCACCAAGATTGTCACATACATTCATCTCTTCTATCTCTCCATACTGAAAAAAATGAAATGGAGGAATAACATTGTATAAAAGGAATAATTGTTAGTGTATTGTACGAAATTAAACACACAAATTGAAAAAGATTACATAAATCTATTATTATATTTTTTTCAATTGTTGCACATCAAGATTGGTTTATATAGTATAGTATTAGTATGCATCCCTGTAAAAGTACAGGCCTCAAACTTCACCAACATGATTTAACCCTCAGCAGGCTGTAGCATCATTCAATATCATTGGGGAGCACACAGTAGAGTAGCCTGTTAGGCAAATCATACAAACATACTGACAATGTCTTTCTCTGGCTGTAGCTGGGTACCAATTCACTCCCGAGTCAAGTGATTAAAAAAAAAAGACTTTCCCAAGGATTCAACAGCGGTAGGTCTGTGAAGATTCAAACCCAGCATCCCACGGCAATTCGACAGCCATACCTCTCAGATCTCAATTCAATCCCTATTCTTAAATTCTATACACCTATACACTTCACTTGTTTTTGTATGTGTGTCGTGTATGAATAATTTTAAATGAATGTATGGCATTTTCAGTGTCACAGAGATTTGACGAGGGGCTACTGTGCTGATGATGACCTTGCGTAATACATCATCTTTATTAACGATGCCTGCCGATACAATTAATCAACATGCAAGTGAATGTCGCACAGCACCAGCTTACAACAGCACCTGTCAGTGTTGGAATTTCAGAATTGAGTAGGAGGTACATTTCCAGTAGATTTTTAAAATATTTCTCACTGTCATTGTCACCATAGTTAAATATAAAGTTTTTAAAAACACATTTATAAATCAGCACTATAGTTATAGTAATAGCATTGCATCATCAGCAACCTGGCTCATTTAAAATATATGTAAAATAATACATATTATTATTGATATTTAATGATAATGATTAAAGAGTCCACCACCAAATCTGTCCAACATCGTATAATATTGTAATAGAGGAAGTAAGTGTAGGCCTACCTTGTCCTCCAACTCCACAAAAATTTCTTCAAAGAACTCGTCATATTCCTGTTGAGCCTGGACATCATCCAACATAACTGGAAATTGAATGAAAGGGGGAGACAAACAAACAAACACATATGAGGATGTGGAGGAAAGCATGACAAATTAAATGAAGCGAACTTAATAATAAGAACCTAGTCTACTAACTAAACTAAAACAAGTAAAGCCATCATCAGTGTAAATAAATACATTCTTAACTAGACTAGTTGAGGTTTCAAATAAGACTGATCATGTGATGGAGGCATTTCCATAGACATGGCACGGGCTGCCTAGTTTCAGTTTCAGAGAACAAATTATGGAACACCTTAGGGTGACCAGACAAATTCATTCATGTCATGTACAGGTGTGTAAATGACAACTGGAAAAAAGAAAAAGAAAACATTATCAAGACCAAAGATCAAATTCAAGCAAGTATGATGAAACCAGAGTTTGGCCCCTACACTGTTTTAATGGTGGTTCTAAAGGGAACAGATAATATAACAAACAAGTAGTATGAGTCTTTCTCTTTCTTTATCATTTCCTTTCTACCTTTCGGTATGAGTATGAGTCATGAGTACTTACTGTGTGATCCATCAGCCGTTAAGGCTGCATTTTGAGGATTAAGGTACAAATTCTGAAGTAGGATAGTCTGTGAAGAGAAGAGGGGTAATAATATTAATAAACAGAGACATTACAATTAAATTGATTAGAATATTATATATATATATTATATACAGCACTACAACACTGTTACCAAGGTATCCATTCAAAATATTCAGAGACAGAATAGCATATATAAATAACAGTTCTCTTGAGCATTATTATTATTGGCCCAAAACATGGAGTGATATCGCTAGATATTATTATATCACAGGGGAAACCAAAACCCTCCTCTCATTCTGAAAGGAACTCTCACCTGACTGAAAGTTGGTCTGTTATGAAGACGGGAACATCTATCTCCATGTCTGCATGCTCCAATCTTGAAGTAAAAGGAGCAGTTAACCCTGTAAATGTAAACAAAATGAAACATTATTGAATTATTGTGATATTAAAAAAAAAAAGAGATGTGTCTTTGTGATAATAACATAAAACGGCAATTATTATTCATCTAAATTATTATTGTTATTATTATCATTAGACTATCTACTCTATTCTATGTAAAAAAAAATTCAAATATAAAATTGTACTCCTCTCTTCCTACAATCCTGAGTAAAAGAATTCCACTTTTCGATTAAAGTGAAACCAGGTCGGGTTTTGAGGGTGGGCCGGGTGGGTCATGTGATTTTCAAAATTACAGTTAGTGGGTTTGAGTTGGAGCATTTCTAATTTCATTTTGTTACTTCCAAATCACAATCTTCTTCCTGACAATAAAAGTCATTAAAAAAAATAAAAACTTACTACAGTCACCCCATAGTGTGCAACTTTTATTCAATAACTACTTGTACATTGAACTAAAGGGTGACACAAGAAACAGTTGAGGATGTGGAGAAAAGCATGATAAATGGAACAATAAAAGTATTTCTTCATTTAACATTAACATACATAAAAAGTGTCAAAACTAATTTTATTAGCCTTACACCTCACCATACCCGTGCAGGCCTAAAATTAGGGGGAAAACAACAGTTTATTTTTACATTTTTCGTTTTATATTTATAGAATGCTTTATGTGATCTTTTAAAAATCTAAAGGTTTCAACGAGAAATTTTGATAAATTTATATAGACAGGCGTTTCCTTGAGATATATTTCTTTGTCTAGTTTGAGTGTTTGTACCTTCATCGTGAGATTTTTATGCGCCCAGAGCCCTCCTTTAAGGAGGGGCGTATGGCGTATTATAAATGTGTGCATATTATTATAAATTAATGATTTCTCAGTCATTCTGTAAAATAGTAGTAGTAGCCTAGACGACATAATGGTGCTGATATACTTTCTTAACCCTGCAAGCGCTTAAATACTCTGTGGGTCAACCACAAGTAGCCAGTCCCAGTCACCATGGCTGAATATTTGTGACAATGAGGGTGTAGCAGAGGTTAGTGCTGTCATTTTACATTGTTGCCGAAAATCTTAATCTTACTACAACTTAATTATGAATATAACACCTATAAAACCAATATATATATATATATACTGAAAGATAATAGAGCTATTGGAGAATATTATAATTGTCATCTCTCTACAGGAAATTTGCTGCTTTTAATGATTTTTTAAAAAACAAATATTTTCATGAATTATAGTCTTAGCACGAGAACCGAGAGGAAAAAATTAATTATAACTAGACGTCTAGACTAATACTCATCCGTTATTGGAATCCAATTTTGAATGAAACACGCTGTTCACTTCAATCATGAGTTACATCATTATAATCCGATTTTTGAAGTTACACACTGCTCACTTCCATGGCAGTTGATCATTATAATCCAATTTTGAAATAAACACACACTGCTCACTGCATTAGTCGAAAAAGAAGACCTTTCCCCTCTGGGTCCCTGATGATACTGATGTTATTGTTTATTGTTACCAGGTCGCAGGCTTGGGACTGCCATGGCCCATTAGAAAGGAGGAAGACAAAGAAAAAATAGTGATAGGAGAAAGCAGATGAAAGGAAGTCCTTAAAAGGACAGTTTTACAAGCCGGCCGACTGACTATGACGACTCTTGGAGTAGCTTGCGTTTCACCCCCCGCTTGAAATCCTTCTTGGTGTGATAGATGGCAAAGCAGGGGACTACATGCAGGCCAACGTCGCAAGAGGGACATTCGTAGCGAGAGTGCCTACGTTTGCCTGGTTGCGAACAGACAACACAGTCTCGTTGAGGGTTGAACTTCTTTGCAGTTGGTTTGGGTTTCACAAACTCAGGGAAGTGACGAGCTGTGAGTCGAAGCAACGACGTATCTCCTATGTGAGTCGGCCGGGAAGGACAGCTCAGGACATGGATGTATTGGATGAGTTGTGCTGCCAGATCTCTCCTAAAAATCCTATGCGTCAGTTTTTTGACAGCACTAGCCTTGTGGACTATGTACGCGTTCAGGACTCCCAACATGAACATATGGAAGAAGGCCTTCTTCCACCACTTTAGGGTCCTACGCCTGAACGCGTTGTAGGACACCATCTGATCGCTCCTGTCGACAGCACCCATATGCTTATTGTAATCATGGACAGCCGTTAGTCGTATTATGTTATCCCTGGTGACAGGGTTCACTTTACCGGTGTCGACAACGCTGGCATCATGGGCGGTTGTGAGGATGTTGACTTCTCTCTTGTCGAAGAAGCGAAGCAGATTTAGTGTCCCGTTGGTGAAAGCTAAATTGGTGGTGTCCTTCTTCGTGAGTTTAGGAATCATGGTTTTAGGGGGGCCATTTTTCCTGTTGATTCGCATAGTGCCACAGGCTAGTGTGTCGTGGTCCCTCAGGTACGTGAACAGATCTGGACTTGTGTAGTAGTTGTCCACGTACAGGGTCCTGCCGCATCCGAGGTAAGGAGAGATCAGGCGATCGACAACGTCAAACGGTGCTCCATGGGAAGAACATTGCTGCTTGCCAGTGTAAAATTCCAGGTTGCTGCAGTACGCCGTTGCACTGTCACACAGCTCGAATACTTTGATTCCGAACTTGTTCGGCTTGTCTGGATTACATACACGGAATGCAAGGTGTCCTCTCCAGGCAACCATGGCCTCGTCGACAGCAATGTTCTTTCCCGGCACGAAGACACTTTTAAAATTCTGTGTTAAAGCGTCCACAAAGTTCCTTATCTTGAACAAGGGGTCAAATTGTTCGCTGTCCCGAGGCAGCTACTCATTGTTGTTGCAGGTGTGGAGGAATGACAAGATTAGGCAGAACCGATCCCTCTTCATTACAGATCTGAAAAATGGCAGGTTGTATAGCGAGTGCGTCGACCAGTATTCATCGAGGTCGTCAACCACGATGAGGCCCATGGCGATGATGAGGCCTAAGAATGCCCACATCTCGTTGGACGTGACGTCCACCCACTTCCGGAAACGAGAGGATGCGCTCAATTTTTTAGTCCTCAGAATTTCTGCAGCGTATCTGGAAAAAATAAAGGTTAAATATATAATATAAGACAAAGGAGGGGTGGAATGTCATTATTCTTGGCATATTAATCTGTTGTTTGGCTATTCCAAGAAACCCTTAAAATTGAAAAAGAAAATGTTCAGACATGACGGGTTGATCACTTATTTTAATCATTTTCAGTGACTTACTATGGGAAAATTTTGCTTAAGACCTTGGTACGTATACATTCTGAAGTTTGAGCTGCATGCACTGTCAGAGACAGCTTCTCCCGAACAGTGATTTTCCGCAAAGCAAGAAATAATTTTTTAATTAAAAAAATTATTATTATTCATATATATTCCTTATATATTTCTGCTGTAATAAACAAATAAAATCATTGTGTATTATCTATTGTTGTTATTTGTTCCGAATTTACATCATCCTTACTTACTATAGATCATGACAACCTGTAACAAATTTTGTGCAATTAGTCGAGTAACAAATAAATAATTGTAATTAGTTTAATAATCATATTATTGCCCTCACCTATTGGTCTCATTGACGATAGAGGCCACCATGGTGTCGTCAATCATGAGCCGCAGGTAGTCCAAGGGCGTTGTCTCCTCCATTTGGACTTGTAGGCCACTGGCACCTGTGAATGCCATAGGCTCTGGGTTGGAGGAACCAATGCGCCATTCACCATCAGGAGCGGACGAACCAGTGGGGGCGGTCGACGCATCAGTTCTGTTTTCAGCTGCTGCTGCAGTGGTGTCGATGTCATCTTCCTCTAGAAAGAGAGGCCGACGGTGGATGGGAAGGGTATTTCTTTCTCGAACAGGCAACTCATCCGGATCATCTTCGAGGTCTGAATCAACGTTCGTAAATTCCGTTATGAATTGCGCATGAGACGTGGTAGTTGAATAGTCAACTGGGTCGCTAAGGTCGATGATGTACATGGCAGCAACAGAGAAATCGATTGAAAATGATTGAAAAACAATTGACAAATAAAATTATAATAAATTGAACAGCGTATTATATATATATATATAACGGAGCGACAAGTTGAGGCAGCGATACAAACAGTTACAGTTATGACTGGTAACAAAGGAATGTTGCTCGTCTTGTTGATCCAAAATGATGTTTAGAGGTCACGGAAGCGAAGCGGCATAACCAAAAGTTAATTTCATTGGTTGCTATTTTTAGATTCGGAATGTTTTTATTTCATTTTATCAATGGAAAGTCGTAATTTTCCATTTGAAAGGGTCGAAGTTGTATGCCCAGCACAAATAAACTTAATAAATAAACAGCTTTCAACTGACTTGAGTTAACAACACATGGCACACCGCCGGCCTAAAACTTGTAAAAGTATCAATTAAAAAACAAACAAAAACATGAAAACACAATTCTATGCTCCCCAAGCTTGGAGTTCCTTGCCTTATTCATAACAAACAAGATGGTACCAGTACCACCAGTACCAGCACCAGAAAATATTAAAAATCGTTGAGCTGACACATTCTGACTCTATCATTATCATTCTATTAAAATTGATGTGGTGTAAATCAACCTTTTTGTTACCGAATTCAAGCAAATTTGAAGTTGTTATATTTATATGCTTCACTTGTAAATTTTAAGCCTTCACAAAACAGTCGCCCGATCAATCAAACCCCGATACAGCGTCATTTTGTATTTGACTCAGAACCGCTTCAGCCATTATTGGCTCAGTTTTGTGACGTGTACACACAAAGCTAATTTACATACTCTAAAAATGGATGCACTGTTCTATCAAATGTCAGTCAATGAAATAGTTAATAAAACTTCACCTCTAATTTCTAATTGAATTGGGGTAGAATTATAATTAAAACAATTTTAATCTTGGTTTGATTAGCCATACAACAATCGATATAATTGTGACTGAGTACCCTGATACCACTCGGTCAATTGTGACCGAGTACCTCTATACCGCTCGGTGCCAATTGACGTTTACCTGTGTTTTCGTCAATTGGCACGGAGTCACTGAGTCAAGTCACTCTGTGCCAATTTTGACAATTGAATTGACACTACCTTAATAATAATTAAATGCATCTTTTTTTACTGACTGTTCTTCTTACTCTTTCTTACTAGATACACTACTCTTTCTTACTCTTAGTACTCTTCTTAACTCTTACTCTTCTTAATTCTTACTCTTTGACTCTTTGTTAACTTTGTGCTTAGAGTCACTTAGACTTAGAGTTAGAGACAGAGAGTTGGTTGATCTTTGTTTGAAATGTTTGTTGACTTTAATTTTGTTGTTGAAACTGAACAATTGAAATTGAAATGAAAGCATTCCTGCAATAATAACAAATTTTCCTTATATAGTTTATGGTCATATGTAAATAAGCGTATAGTTAGCGACACTTCATCTTGAAACAGTCACCAATCTTACTTGTCTTTTTCTGTTCCGAAAATCGACGCCAAGTACTCCGCCATGTTGGTTTCGTTCAAGTTACGCCGGTCGGCGGAAGTTGAAAAGGCAAATCAAATTATGATGTCGCTCTCCTGTCTCCTACCGCTCTCATCAGATGAAGTTAAAAATAGAATGATGGTGGGACGTGCATCATTGTCAGTGAGTCAGTGAGAGCAGAGATTTTAATATTTTAAAAAATCTCTGGTGAGAGACAAGAATAGAAAATAGTAAAAAAGATTTTCGTCGACCGGGGGAATCTAACCCATGCCTTCGGCAACACCGCCTCGCCGTGAGCAGAAAAGCAACCCACTACCTCTGAGCTAATCCGGATTAGCTACCATTCTCTCTGGGCTTGAAAATGAATGGCAACAGTTGCGAATAATTTGAAGACAACGTGCAAGAAGTTCTAAAACTCCAAAAAGTGTCGCCTTCCTTTTTTAAAAGTGTTTTTCTCCTCTTTGTCCAAATCGAGAATTTTAATGCACCTTTGCCTCGGTGTTTTTTCTTGGGCATGAAACTTGACTCCAATTACTCACTCGATACAGGCGTAGAAACTGGGTACCCAGTTTACAACTGGTGAAGTAATCTGTGATAACCCAGCGCCCTATCCAGAATGGTCACATCTCGTCCACCCCTCTCAATGTCTTCTTCTTCTTCTTTCGTTAAGATGCAAAAGGCATGTATGTCCATTCTTGCTAATATGTTCCATACAGAAATACACATAGACATCGTACAGCACATTTAAGTTAATTTAGTGCATTTTTAAATGCTCCCAAAGACAAACTGCTGATTATATTATTGGGGAGATTGTTCCAATCTGTAATTGTGCGGGGAAAGAAGCTGTTCGTATGTATTTGTCCTTGCGTGAGGTATTACGAATTTGCTGCTGTGATATCGTATTGTAGAATATCTATTTGACTGAGATGTAAAGTATGGCGGTATTCTGATCGTGTTGTGATTGTTAATGATGTTGTGGAAATGAGTGAGTCTCGCACTTGCATGATTTCTGCGTGTTTCTAGCGGCTTCCATTGTAGGCAATCCAGAGCCTGTGTCACGCAACCTGGTTCCCTTGATCGGCA
>JARFNW010134966.1:0-10969 GCA_031763155.1 Dirona albolineata | reverse complement strand
GAGAGAGAGAGGGAGAGAGAGAGAGAGAGAGAGAGAGAGAGAGAGAGAGAGAGAGAAGTTAGAGACAGACAAAGGTAGTAAGTGGTTGAATTGGTTGTCTCTTTGTCTTTGTTGTTACTGCCAACACATGTTCAATCTTTGCTGACGATCTTCAATCTCCTATTCTTTTCTATTGGTCATTTTTCTATCGCTGTATAATTACACATTACTTTCACGTCAGCATTTCCTTATTGAAAAAACATTTTCCTAAACTCTCTTTCAACATTTGGAAAAATGTTTATATTCTTGCTATAATAAGCACAGCAACAGTTTAAATGGATCTCTATCCATTCATAAAATTGTTGAGGTTCTCTCATTTTAACATCAATTGCCAAACAGACAATTCATTCACATCATATTATGTATTGACATATCATGTAAGTATGTATCATTTACTGTAATAGCTTTCACGTAATTTTCCATGTTGACAATTTCGCTGCTTTCTTGAAACATCCTATTATTTCACATAATCTGTCATTCTGCAACAAAATAAAATGAACATATTCAGTGTGTAGTGTCCCCACATTATGGCTGTAGCTGTAAAAACTGAATGTGATGACTTATCTTGCTAAGATAAAAAAAATAAAAATATGAACAGCAGGTGGGCACTGATAGTAAACAGAACAATAGTAGTAGGAAAATGTTGCAGTGCCAATGAGAGACAACGCACAAGAAAAGAACAAAAGATTACCGAAAGTGGGGTCACACCCATGCCTGCAGTGGCAACACCACCTTGCTCTCACTACCAACTGAGTTATCCTGACATAGCTCAGTTGGTAACCGGCTCGCCTTGCTCTTGCCGGAAACAACAGGCATGGGTTTGACCCCCTCTTTAAACAATCTCATTGGCACTGCAACATTTTTCTACTACTACTCTAAGATAAAAATACACCTGTCTTTCTTTTTCTTCAGTCTTTTGTAAACGGCACACACATTCATTCTTTATCTAGTAGATGGGTAATTCTATACAAAAATGTTCAAGGTTCAAACCCCTATCTTTTCCAATGAAGCAGGCTTCTGATGACAAAACTAACACCACCTGACTAAAGGGCAGTGGAACAAAACCATCTGTCAAATCAATTTGATGACAAAAAGGTTCCATGTTGAATTAGGCTAGGCATAAAGGATTCAAGGCATTTATAAAATTGAATCGAGTATGAAACAAAAACAATTAAAATGGCAAGAATGTGAATTAAAGCTTTGGTTCTGCACTGATTAAAGAGCAAAACAAAAAAGCAAACCAAACAAAATTCATTACTTTCCTTGTTTAAATTTTAATAATAATAATATACAAGCAATAAGAAATTTATTAAATCGTAAAAATAAAAAAATAAATAATAAAAACGCAAAGAAAAATAACACTTAAGTCATCTTAAAGCCAGAGTAAAATAAATATTGGCTACATGGATTATAAATAGCAAGAAACTTTCACCATAATGTAAATAAACCACATATTTGAAAGCAACTGCGGATATAAAAATAAAATTCTATCATGTGGCATATTGCTATTCCATATTGTCAACATCCTGCAATTCATACCTGAGAAGCAATCTTAACACCCATGGGACCACGGACAAGTATATTTGACTCAGCCCGCTGACGTGCCAGAACCACAGATAAGTGTATTCTCATAAAGCAACACCATTATATTTAATCCAACCCAATATTTCATTAGACACTGCAAGCAATATTTACTTCCATCAAATCAAAATCAGGTATTTTGAAGTTTAAATTGACACTCAGTCCAATGAAAACAAAAGTGAAATAAACAATTTGTTTGCGATGAAGAAGTGCTTCATGAGATGTCCATGAACTTAGAAAGTGAGGACAGCAGCAAAGAAGACATCAAGAATGACCCTGACTATGACTTGTCTATCGAAAATAGACTTACAAGACCAAATAGACGAGTTCATGTTTATTGCCTTTGACATAAGAACAACATGAGCAAATTCATCGCCAGAAAAAGGCCATTGGTGGTGAATATTGCAAACATATAATAAAACCAATAGGATGTAGGTCTGGCACCTCAATGCCTAGCTCTTGGTGGAAGAGTGATCAACAATCTGAGATATGCTGATGATACTGTCCTGCTCGCATCAAAAGAACACGACCTCCAACAACTTATAGACAAGACTGAAAAATATCTAAGACTGTTCCTGGGCCCTCTCGTCAACAGATAACATCTTTTCATGATAAAACAATGCGTCCCATCTGTCTGTGTAAGATCCTATCTATGTACAAGAGTTTGGACTAAAAATTAAAATTATTGTGAGTTAAGTAAACAGGGTAATATTTCCTTAACAGGTAGGCAGCAGCTCCAGTCATGAGGGTGGATGGTCATTGTGGGTGTGGTCACAAGAGTGTTAAGCCTATTTTTTTTTTCTTGTGTAAAAAAAGATAAGGCAGTATCACGAATAAGTTAAAACAGAGAATTTTTTAAAAATCAGTGAAGATGGTTTGACCATCTAAATAGAATGAAAGAAAACTGAATTTATATAAAGGTAAGGTATTTGACTGCAGAGTAGTCCAAAGAAGACATGGAGAGATATTATTTAAGAAAATGCAGGAAGGAGAGGAATTAAATTAGCTGATGCAAAGAAATGAAGCCAAGACAGTCTTGAGAAGAATTGGACCTGATACCAAAAGATACCGTAGGTTATTGACAAAGAAAGACAGATCAATGAATAACATTTTCAAAAATTCAAACTTTGTAATCAGCAATAATAGCAAAGCATTTAATATCCACTATTTAATAATAGTAACAGTAATAGTAATAGTAATAATAATAATAATAATAATAATAATAATAATAATAATAATAATAATACAACAATAATAATAGATAATAATAGATAATAATAATAATAATAATAATAATAATAATAATAATAATAATAATAATAATAATAATAATATTAATAATGATAATATTAATAAATATGATATTTAAAGTGCCTTCCATGTTGCAGCGTCTCAAAGAACACTGCAACCATACAATAGAAATATAATGCCTATAATATTACATAACAGTAAATTCAACTATTGACATGCAATGCTTTCAAAAAAATATCCAATGGTAAAATGTAAATTAAGCTAATTTATGACATGTAAATGTATTAATAATAATATTATCAACAGTAATAATTAATTAATTCTTAAAGTGCTAGAATGCTCTAAGGCCGTTTACAATTTATAGACGTATAGAATACATAAACAAGGCCCCACCTGTAAAACCAACCTAGATACAATTTATAGAGAGATCTTCAAAAGAGATGTGGAAAAAAAGTCAATCAATGTCTACAAACACTCTTGTAAATAATTCACTTATTAGCAACTTTTTAAAATTTTAAAGGACATAATGTTATCACAGCTTTTCATTTTGATGGGAAGCTCATTCCATAGCTTAGGAGCACATATAGAGAAGGCTCTTTCACCAAATACAGTTAAACATGATTCTAATTCTAATTTAAACAACATTCCGTCTTTAAATCTTAGGTTTCGGTCCATGATATAGATTTTAAAAAGTTAAACATGATGGTGTATCGCTAGATTGGATATGGCAGTTAAAAGCATGACATAAAACTCTGAATTGAATTCTTTGAAGTACAGGAAGTCAATGTAATTCCATAAGTAAAGGCTTAGCATGTTAATATTTATCAGTTCTTGTTATTAATTTAGCACATCTATTCTGAATTTTTTCGAGTCTATTGATAAGGAACTCAGGGACTGAAAAGAAGAGCATTACAGTAGTCTAGTCTACTGGTGATAAATGCATGATTAACATTTTAGTATAGTAATGCCTTTATCTAAATAATGGCGTATTTTCCAAACATTATTCAAATGAAAGTATCAAGACTGGCAATTTTAACAATGTGATTTTCCATGGTGAGTTTTTCATCAAAGTACACCCCAAGGTTTCAGACACAGTTACTTGTGGGGATCAAACTACATTCCGCTTTTGACTTATTGCCAAAAATGATGAGTTCTGTCTTCTCATCACTGTGTTTGAGCTTGTTAATGCTCATCCATCTTTTTATTTCAGATATACAAATAAACCAAGCTTTCAAGCACAATGCTTATCAAATAAAATTGTTTAAACTTAATCTCAAGTTTAAAAATAGAGTATGGAGAAAAATTGACGATGGTTTCTACAATGCCTCCTACTAAGTTTTTAAATAAATGTTTTTCCTGTCTTTCTGGGTGTTTCTGAGAATTGTTCTTCATTCTGTGGGCATATCGCATTATTAAAAGTATCAGTATCTTTTTTGGTGAGGTTCCATGCCTCCACTCCACAGGTGACTAAAATCAACATACATTGATAGCAAACTTGAGTTTTAAGGAGAATTGGAATATTCTTGTCTTTAAACGTTGTACTGGTGTTCCAACTGAGTGTGATTCCTCATTTGATTTCATCCTCTTGGATGAAGTTTCTGCTGAGATGCGTAGGTTGAGGGAGATGTGGTGGACTTTTTCTAATTCTTTTGTTGTTTATCCTTACAAGGAGGTCTTCATCTCCAATGTAATCATTGACCATTGTAGCAGTGATGTGCTAGCTCAAAATGCATTGCTGTAAACATCAGAAAATTGACAAAACTTGAACTATTATTTCGACTTTCTCATTCACTCTTATAGAAAATGTGCAGTTTTCTGACCTCATATTAAATACCAGGCAGTAGCAATCAAAGTGTTCACTTATTCCATGTCTTAATGATTATGAATACATTTTCACGTCAAAAGGAATGGTTTAAAAATGACTACAGATTTTACTTATAAATCTGATACTTGTTGAAAGCTCTTTTTAATGGAAACATGAGGAAACAATGTCCGCCATGACAATACATCAGAAAAATTGATTTTGCCACAAAAGGAAACGTCCAGCATTTTCAGGTTCTTGCGTTTCTCTAACAATCTGAAATTATAAGAGATATAAAAGCCAATAACAATCAGTCCCACAATGCAAAAGGGCAAGGATCTAGTTACATTATGATAGTACTAGTACACGAAAATTTACTGTGATCTTAAATCAAAATAATCATTATTGACAATCATTCTATCCCCATATTGTAACTCCCAGGTCATTTCACATCAGTTGACAGGCACTACAGGGGCAACAACAAAGAAGAAGAAAACAGTGACGCCATCACTTTAGATAACAAATCAATTATAAGCATTTAAAAAACTACAACATTGGATGTGGCTGAATTCCTGTAGCTAGATTGAACACAAAACTGGTTGTAACGGACATTATCAAAGTTTACACACCAACATTAACTCGCACAGAGGAACAAATTTAGAAATTTTACAATGACTTGCAAGCAGTGAAAAACACCATTCCTAGAAGAGAGGTAACAGAAATGCCAAGGTTAGAGAAAAAGATGACGAAACGGGTATTGGGCCTGATGGATTTGGAGCAAGAAAGGAACAGGGATAAACGTTGGCCACTTTTTGTAAAGCAAACAATCTCTTAAAATCAAATACTTAATTTCCCCAAAATCCTACGGCCCGAATATATAGAAAAAGTAAGAAAACACAAAGTATTGCAAAATACTGAAAGAAAAAGAAAAAAAAGCTCCATGAAGTAGTGGAAAACAAAGAACAAGATATGAAAAAAAAAAGAAAAGAAAATGTTAATACTTTTTACATGTAAGAATTGCTGGAATAAAAGATGAGGGGGACAAGAAAGCTGACAAATTTTGATGTGATTGAGCAACATCAAACAGGTTTGAATGCAAAGGAGTATCCATCTTGACCAAGAAACAGAATGAAGCAAAGACCCATTTTAATTTCCCTTGACTGAGATGACGTCAATGACGATGAGAATAAGATAAGAGCATTAATAGGAATTTACAAAATCCTTTAGCTAAGAAGGAATGAATATTTGAGTTGCCAAATAGGTAAGTAAATACGAAAAGTTGATAAAGATTGTGCCAAGAAGGCTAAATATGTTTTGAACATCCACATCATTGAGTACAAATATAAAAAAAACACATCAACTCACTGGACTATGGTTTGTTTGCTCACTTCCTTTGTACCCAGAATATCCAGTTGCTCCAACAATGGGCATGAGTTGGTGATGGCAACAATATCCTCATCATTTACAGTTCTGAACAAAACACAATTAGAAATGTACTGAGCATTATGTTTACATTATGACGACTTGAATCATTACTTCAGACAAGTTCAAATTGTTTGACAAACTTATTAAAAAACAATATGACTGCCAATGACTTATTTATTGATGAAACTAAAAATAAAAATGGATTAATTCCTATCTTTAAAATAAATAAAAAATACCAAACTGCAGGAGCATGCTCAAATAATCAAGAAAAGCCAAATATGAGTAAAATATAATCAGTTATTGCCTCAACAGTAAAAAAGATGCCCATACATTAAAGTGCATTTCAAAGTTATTAGTAATGCTTCATCTAGACATACATACTTCCAATTTCACTTCAATCTTTTAATGACAAACGTTTAAAAATCGAATCCAATTTTTATATGACATTTTTTTCAAAAAATCCAAACATCCACAATTTCAATGCATCTCAAAAAGGTACTGGCAGCCATGCATGTCTCAGGTTTCATTCACTTTTATATAGAATCTTATTTACTGGTAATCTTTTTCCAAACATGTCTTTTAATATTTTTCCATCAATCAAAAAACAATTGTTAGGACAATACACTCCAGTTTTGCCTGGCACATGAGGATATGTGCCATCCTGACAGTAGAAAGCAAGAAGAATTAAAAACGTTTTAAGAAAGAAAAAAACACAAATAGTATGAACTAACCTATTGGCTGTAAGATACAGTTTCTTCAAGTTCTGACACTTCTGTGCAAGTCTTATGAAACAAGATGTGTTTGACTTCAAGGAGGTGCTGAAAAGTTAAAATAAAGACATCATAAAATAATGAAAGAAGACCAAAACTTTAATCTCTTCACTATATGTAATCTAAATTTTCTGTACATTATTCATTTAATTTCCCTACTCTATCAACTGATATCAATTTTTTGTTTTTATAAACCAAGAGCTACAAGAGAAGAAAATAGGATCAGAGACAAATAACGGCTGAGGGGTTAGGCTAATCGGTTCGAGAGGTTCAAAGTTTGAATCCTGGTTAAACCTATCAATGTTGAATCCTTGGGAAAGACTCTTTACCAATTTTTCTTCATTCAACTCAGGTTGTGAATTAGTACCCAGCTACAGGCAGAGAAAGATGTCATCAGTATGTTAATATACTGAACCTAGCTACTTGCAGGTTGTTGGGAGTTGAGATATTGAATGATAAGGCCTACTATGAAGTAAATGATGTAAAGTCTGAGATCCTGTACAGGTACAGTGACACAAACCCATCTCTATCCTTATCTTTTATATCCTTTCAATATGACAATAGAAAATATGGTCAGCTTAAGAAGTCAAGGACTTACCACCATCCTACATCAACTTCTTCCAACAATGTGCAGTGAGTGTACAGATGGCAAAACCCTTGATGGTCCAGGGACTTCATACGCCACATATCAATTGATTTTAGATTTCTGCAAATTTATAAAAGAACGGCATGAATACATTAGTATATTTCTGTTTCAATTCAGGAACATTTTGAGAATTAAGGCTTTAAATTTTGCTATAGATATGTAACTGACAGTTTTCATTTAACATACCATACAGTTTTTATAATAAAACATGAAAAACACAATTACAGACAATGAATTGGCAAGGCTCATTCCTTTCAGAGACAAACCCTCTCTGAGTTTAAATATTTAAAAGGTTTGTATTTTTCGTTCCCATGTAAACTGTCTTTCCAATGGTTCTCACACACATTCTTTGCTAACCTCTCTAAAGCTTGACAATCCAGTATGTATGAAGACAGACATAGCACACATGGTGAAAACCCACATTCTGGTGCTTGATTGTCGCAACACCGGTTGCACTAGACAAACCAGAACATGTTAGATCAGCAACTGGACAGCGCCAAGAGAAATGCTGATGTTATGCTAAATATCTTGTTGTAGTGTTGAAGGTTACGTATTTGTAAGGCTTATTTCCATACCCATCACTCACAAACTTCCCTCTTCAAGGACTTAAAGATACAAGTGAGCCCCAGTTCCAAATATGATTGACCACATGAATTCAAGATGAGCATGTGATCAGACATCTGTCTACAAACTTTCAATGACCCCACGATAAATACTAGATTTGTCCAACTTCATGTTTGCTCTGCAGTATTGAAACTGGAGAAGCTGTACATAAGTTTCACATTCTCTACCTTAATTATAGAAATGCTGAAAGCAAAATAATTCGGATTGACAACATAAAATTCTCCTTTTAACACTTAAAGGTGAATAAATGTGGAAAGACATCATGTGATAAATCAATAATGTCAAATTAATTAACTTTTAACTCTACAAAAACTAAGGTGTCCTTAACAATTAGTCCAGGTGTTCAATGTATATGATTCCAATAATACTGTATTACAATTACAGTTCAAGCCAAAACATCAAAAACTCAGCATGTAATGCAGTGGATGAATACATACTTGCAACAAAGTCCCAGCTCCATGAGTACAGAGGAGATTGATCTATCTAGCTTAGAGCATGATCCTATATTCAGGTGTTCCAAGTTGACACTTGATCTTCAATTAGAAAAAGAATTATCATTGAAGCAATAGTTTTATAGTTATAAAATGTATCACTCTAAAGATCAGATGTTACATCAAATTTACGTATCAGAGGCAAAATTACATTTTTCCCAAAGGGCCTTCTTTCTAAATTAATGCTTACTCTGCCTAGTTCTATTGAATCTTGAACTTTAAAATGAATTAAATGCAAAATATGATTGAAGATATTAAAATGGACATATCAGTTCATAAAAGTATAACTACTGTTATTGCAGAGATAACTTAAAATATAAATTTGACATTGGACGTATTTTGCCCTGTAAATGTTTTTCATATGCCTTTCTGAGGAGTTATCCACTATTTAATGTTTAAGGGATAAACTTTGATTTAATACATCCTTTTCACAAAATTACCTGAACAAAGAAATCAACGATTCATGATCTATTTTTGTTCTGTACAAATTGAGTCTTTTGAGTTTTTTCATTGTAACAAGACGAAAAGCACTGAAGTCTGCAATCCCTGTACAACCTTGAATGTTGAGTTCTACATATAGAAATGAAAATGTATAATTACATCGTGTTCTGTGTGAATACTTCTGTGATTCGTAGATATGATAAGTTGAACGAGCCCCATAAACTAATGAGTAAATTTCTACCGTGAGTATAGAGTATGTAAATCAGCTTCAATGATTGACAGCACAAAACAGCGACGTTTCAACCAACAGGCCTTGGTCACGTGACAATTAACAAGGAACAATCACAAATAAAACATGGATAAAGTTCTTCACTTTGAAGTGCTGCGATGTTTATCTTGCAGCTTGTCTTAATTGCTGGCCAGTCAGATTTCAATAGCATGCAAAAAACAGATCTTGAAATTATTTGGCACGGTGAATAGAAATCATGAGTTATTCTTACTCGTCCTCACTCACTATCGATTGAAAACCTAACTCCAAAAGGTTCAATAAGTCATGATAAGAAAGAAAGACTATCAACTGGAAATGTACTTGAAGTATATAGGAAGTATAAATAAAAGTGGGTATGAACTTTGTATGGGTGTTTATTTGGTGGTAAACTTTTGAGAAAAATTTAATCTAGAGAAGGATATAGTATCAGTAGGTTGTATTTGAAGCCATATTTGAATGAACAAGAAAATTATTCCAAAAATGGTAAGGTTTATTGTTTTGCTTTCCTTTGGGACTGAAGGATTTGATAAACTTGATTTTTGAGAAATGATCTTTGAAAAATATGAAGCTCTCAAATACAAATGCCAACAAATAATTGTTCCACAATCCTGTGACAACAAATGTCATAGATAAATACATGAATATCTTTATAATAATATAATAATGTACAAGCTGATTGGACAATTCAAATAAAATATAAACTCAACAAACCAACTAAATTGCATATAGCGGTGACGGTTAAGAGAACATTGGGGGTCATAAACTGGCATGATGACAACTCTATAGTCTCCAAAGTAGTCTTGCACGAGTTGAGGAAGCTAAAGGCAAGAGGGAAAAAGAGATTGAATGTACAATTAAAACCTTTATTTCTTCATCAAAATTTTATACATGTTGAAGAATTACTAAATGTTATCCTTTGAATGACAGATTAAAATAAAATAAATTAAAAATCCAACCAAGTTTGTTAACACAATCTGCGGTTTTGTACAGCACACTTAGGTATTTTGCTGCATCAATCTGTACTTATCTTATGAATGGAAGTATCTCTTTAACACTCAATAACATTTAAATTCTTATGTAAAGTGAAACAGCTACCCTTTCTCTTTTTTAATTCTATTTGTTTTATCTAAATCATATTTTTCAAAAAATGAAACAGGATGCCAAATAAATGGATAAAGTGCAACAAACTTACTCTTTTAATGTCTCTGTGTTGATGGAGCTACCTTTACCGCACCAAGATAAATTCAGTCTTCGAATGCTACTGCATCGAGAAGTTAATGATGTAAAAGTTGAATTTACAACCTGCAAAGATTATTAAAAAGATTCTTTATCATCTGACATACTGTGTCTGAGCCACTTCTCTTATTCAGTTAAATATTCAAGAATTATGAGAATACATGTAATCTATGAATGAATATTTACTTGCTTCCTGTAAGTTTTGGACAATGTGAGTAAAGATATTTCAACATAAATTCTACCTGAGGAAAAATGACAAATGATACATCTTTAAAAACTTCACCAAAAATGAACTTCTAACCTGAGTCCAGTAAGGTTGCAAATTCAAATCTGCGTACAGCAAAGGATCATAACAGTGGTCCCGTAAAAATCTGCAGATTAATATGGTGGTGGTGG
>JARFNW010134955.1:0-10969 GCA_031763155.1 Dirona albolineata | reverse complement strand
GAGAGAGAGAGAGAGCGAGAGAGAGAGAGAGAGAGAGAGAGAGAGAGAGAGAGAGAGAGAGAGCGCATGTGTGTGACAGTTGACATATTTACTTAATTCAAGTATAGAGGCTTGACTAGAGGCCGAAACCACAAACAACCCCAATCATGTCAGGTTTTACTCAGTACGACCCCAATTGCAACTTGCGCAGCCATTAGTACGATTTATTCCTAATGATAGAACTGAATATCGACTTATAGCCACATGATTTCATACTATTTTGTAAACTTTCCTGCTTCACTCGTCAATATCTTGATTTCATTAGAACCGATACTTTGCCTCATCTTCTTTATCTCTGTTTATATGTCTGTCTTCCCTCCCTATTTCTTTGATACTTTTTCATGTCTGATTACCACAGCCAATCCCTCAAAAACAAAATCCATGCAGAGAGTAAACACCGTCTTATCGTCGTTATAAAATCTCACTTTTCACTTCTCCAATCAACTATCCCTGGGGAAAACAAGAATACAATTTGCAATCAATCGATCCCCATCCACCCCCTCCCCATCTCTATGTGTTGTCTCAAATATTGTCAATTTCTCAAAACCACTCAAAAATTGCAAACATAATTTGAAACCATATAGATTTATTGGTTTCACGCCCACATCTCTCGAGAATTTCCTTTATGTATTTTGTCTCTTCGTTTTTTCCCCGAATAAACAAGAGTCATGCTGACGAGGCGGGTGTCTGGGAATTCCGCATGATTAGTCTTCTTCCTCGACAGTTTCTCAGAATTGTTTTCAATAGTAAACAAAAGAAGAAAATAATATATGGTGACGTTCCATTCTAAAAATTACCCCAAACCGGAAATCGCGTGGGTTTTATCATGTGTTTATCAAATTAAGATTGAAGTTTGACAATTGAGATGAGCTGCTGGCAAGTAAAACATGCCGTTATCTGGGCCAGACTCCCGGACTCAAAACTGATGATTGCGTAGCAAACATTTCCCTCCTATTCATGGGGTTTTCCATAATTCATCTATAATCTTTAGCCTACATAACAAGATGGCGCTGGTACTAAATTCACTGGGAGCCTACATGGCAAAATGGCGCTGGTAGGCAGAGAGGGGCAAGCCATATGTCAAGCTCTGAAGGGTGCAAATAACAAATGGAGGTAAATCCAAATGTCAATGAGGACTTACACCACTCATCACCTAACACATGGCAAGAAAGACTCTGTATCATGAATTAAAGACGAGCAGGTGATGAGCCCACTGCGTCCAAATACTTTTACCAGCAAATTGGACAACAATGTACTATGAGGTCCATACATTTCACTGGTAAACACTTGGCTGTTTCCCTAGTGGTTACTCGTCAGTTACAGGACAACTGAGAGTTGTCACCTGGTCAAAGTAAGGTTTTAACCTGGAGACAATCAATGCCTTTGATGTCTCTATGCCAGATAAAGGTTTGATGACCCAATATTGTAAACAATAGCCATGACATTGTGTTTGTTATCGTAAGGGGAGGAACCTCCCGCTAGAATACAATCGATTAAAATGATAGTCGCCCCCTGAGTCAGTCCGCTGCATTGCTGTTTTGTAATTTATATCATTTCTATTTTTCGACCATACAATACATGAATAGTGATTTAGAGTGATAAGATAAGATATGGTGATTTCTATATGTCCATTTCCGGCACATTATTTTGGTACAAAGCAGCGATTGACATACACAATAAACATCATGCAACATACAAAATACAATGATAATACAAGAGATCACTTGGAGAATTATTATATTTCTACAGCAGTCCATAGAAATGCCTTTCCATAGCGTATCCGATTTTAACAGAATTGATTTGCATGAACTTTCCCTAAACACAATTTGGCTACACAGGGGGCGTGAAGAGTCATTGATAATGAAACATATTTTTCTTTGGCAATTAGATAAATAAAGAATTTCGAAATCTTGGAAATTATAACCAGGTCCACAAAGTTGTTTTTGATTATTTAATGATTTGGTCGACATATGCTGGTGTCAATACCGGCAAATGGATCATTAGAAGCTAAGGGCACACTGCAAACAGGGGGGGACCCGCCCTGTAATAGTAATAATAATGACCAATCAAAGGAAAGCCCTCTTTCTTGAAATGTACAGTTTGAAATGATGTTATGTCATGTGTGTATTAGTGTTTAGGAGGTTCGATGGCCGAGTCGTTTCAACATTCCACTGACAGGGGGTGGAGTCTTATTTTCGGCATTGTGTTCATATTTCAATTTGGTCAGAAATTTAACTCCTATAACTCCTGTAACAGGCGCTTGGGCCATTCCGTCTTTTTGGGAGGACAAGGAACCACCCTTAAGACAAAGTGCACTTGTGGACAAAATGAAGTCATTTTGATATCTGTGAAAGTTCCATGCACATGACACAGGTCTCATCTCCCCAAACCACTGTTATTGCCGTATTGACGATACTAAAAGGTGAAAAAACCCATGGACGGGAATGGCCAGTGCATTATACTGCACCAAAGTAGTCCTAATGTTAGATAACAGGAAATGAGGCAAATATAAAATCAATGCTAAGGACCAATCTGCATTATCTGTCTGTCCCACCAATTACTACGTTTCCACTTCTGACATTTTATTGCGTTCCACGTAATACACACAATCGTATTTCATCAGGGGTTGACGCGGCGTAGGATTTTACAATCACTTTTGATGACAATGGATCTGACATTTTCGGTTTTATGTCAGTCGTTTAATGGGCCCCGTAGGTAAGTGAAATAGTCTGTCGGAGTCGGGGTTTTGTAGAAAACAATCTGCTCATTATTGAACCAAGTGCAATCTTTCATGATAACTGAATGTTTGTTCGAATCCACACACGAATTGGTGGAATAGTATTGTGACCTTTCTATTTCTTATAACAAGCTTACCAGAGGATTTTGATTTCATTTTCAAACCTGCAGAAGATAAAGCAATATAAAACACGTATGAATGGTTTATAAATAGAATATTATCATGGACACATTATCATGGACTTAAATGGAAAACTGCTTATTCAGTTTATGATTTTAAAAATGGGATTGACGGGGATTTAAGTTACGTGATGTAAAATGGAGACTATTATATGGGCCACCCTCCATTGTTTGCTATCGTGTCCCCTCTATACCAAAGAAAGAAATGTAGGGGCCAGCCTGATCTCAAGCTCTATAATATGGTGGACATGACAAATAGAACTAAATCCAAATGCCAACGAGCACTAGTCAACTGTACCACTCATCACGTAACACAAAGCTAGAAAGCATAATGCATCAGGAATATTTGACGAGCATCATATTTACATCGTCAATTACGTACTGTAAAACTATTCTTTCTCTGCCTGTAACCGTGTGCTAATTCACAGAATAATAGTATGAAGCTGTTACAATGCCAGTGAGATAAAAAAAACCAAAACAAAACACGGACGAGAAAAATATTTTTGAAACGAGGGATCGAATCTATACCCGCCACAGCAACACTGCCTTGCCGACAAGCAGCAGACCGACTCTCTACCACTGAGCCGTACCGCCATCTAAATAAAGGTGGTTTCAAACTCATATTTAGGTGATCGGCCACATGAAATGGTCGTAGTGGGGAATGCTCGCTATATCATATTGATTCAAAACCAAAAAAGATACGACAAATAATATAACTAGCTCAGTTTAATAAATTTAAGAAAAGTCAAGGATAGCAACATTCACAAATATTTAAAAAAACCAACCACGTATTATGCATCTACATATCTTCGGTTCTAAAACTGAGACAGATGCAAAAATAGGAGGTCAGCAATAACCTGGCAACGAGGGAAAAACAATCAAAATAAACAAAAAGTAGAAAATGAACTATCAACAGAGAGGTTCAAACCAGTGACTACAACCGTACGGTGTCATTTCCGTGCTGGACATGGGAAGCAACCCCTTAACGGCTTCAACTGTCCGCCTACTCTAGACGATGGTCTATATCTGCTTACTTTCTATTCATCTTTTTTTCCCTTCCTTCCTTTTGCTTTGTTTGTTTTTGGTTTCCCTCCACGGGAGAGTTCCTTTTATTGGCGTTAATCCTATCCATCACATTACCTAGTCTATATTTATGACGTGTTTACTTTCTCGCAGTCTGACTTTGATCCGATTTCAAGTTATTGTTCTTGTATTGATTATACTTTCTTTGGTTGAGTTTTATTATTTTGTTTTTCGTAGTCGTCAAGAATCGAGTTTTTAAAGATGTATCCAATAAGTATTAAACACACAATCGTCCACACTGGATAGTCTCAACGTTAATAATATGTCTTGCCTCTAATGTCTGTGACAATACCATTTTAAAATCAATCAAGAGATGCAATAACATATAGAGTGGGTGAACTTTGACATGAAGATGTAATCCTCAAAATAATATGTATCCATTTTCTTAATGACCCTTTTGCATGTATATAATATGACACTATCCCTAACAACCAAACCATAATTACCATTCCAAACACACCACATTATAATTACCATTCCAAACATACCACATTATAATAACCGTTCCAAACACACCAAACCATAATTACCATTCCAAACACACCACATTATAATTACCGTTCCAAACACACCACATCATTCCAAACACACCACATTATAATTACCGTTCCAAACACACCACACCATTCCAAACACACCACATTATAATTACCATTCCAAACACACCACATCATTCCAAACACACCACATTATAATTACCGTTCCAAACACACCACATCATTCCAAACATACCACATTATAATTACCATTCCAAACACACCACATCATTCCAAACATACCACATTATATTTACCATTCCAAACACACCAAACCATAATTGCCATTCCAAACACACCACATTATAATTACCATTCCGAACAAACCAAACCATAATTACCATTCCAAACATACCACATTATATTTACCATTCCAAACACACCACATCATTCCAAACACACCACATCATTCCAAACACACCACATCATTCCAAACACACATTTGCCGCACTGAGCCCATGGCAAAGCAGATAGGAGTTAAATCGTGGCCTTTAACCGATTGTCCTGTGTATTATTATATGAATGCTCTCTTTCTAAACATTTTGAAGTCTTTTCAGAGATAATTCTAGTGTCACTAGAACAAAAATCCATATTTTAGCCCAAAGGATGAAGGGAAATATTATTCTTGTAAAGATAATGTGAATTGTAAACATGGAGGGGAGATGAGACAGTCGTGCGGTAGACGGAGGGAGATATGGATGGAGGAATGTGATATTCGTAAAGTGTAGACAGGAGAAGAATTAAATTAGTTGATCTAATCGATCGTGAATAAGCGTTGCATAATTGCCATTAAGCATTATCAGAATATTTTACTTACAATATCATTCACTGTCTGCAGCTGGCTAATCATTCACACCTGCGTCAGGAGACGACAACATGTGTAAAGAGTCGTTCCCAAGGACTCAACATCGGTAGCTTCAGTAAGGAATAGCACTTAGAACCACTGGACATCTAGTAGACTAGTCCAACCACTCAGCCACAATGTTACCACAATAGCATTGGCACGACTATGACCCAATCGTACCTATCCATAATTCGTCTTCAAAGACCTCGACATTGAACCCCGAAAAGCATCTCACTTTTAGTATCACGAACTCCGAATCATGAATTGATACCCGCTGACAAAGTTATTCTTTTCTTTTGATGCGTGATTTGAACAATATGTGCTTTCATAATGTTAGCAGAATAAATGACTGCCAAGTAGAAAATGTGTAATAGCCTTTACTGGCAACAAATCTTCCAAGAAGGATGGGACCACGCATTGAGAAACACAAACACGAACCCATACAATTAATTGTCACGAAGGCAGACTGGCAGAGACACACACGTAAACACTCACACATGTACCCACCAACTGACCCCCAGACAAGTGCATAGTAAGTAATATGTTCAACCATATTACCCAGAGACACACACGTAAACACTCACACATGTACCCACCAACTGACCCCCAGACAAGTGCATAGTAAGTAATATATTCAACCATGTTACTAAATCACAAAAACACAGAAATCAACGTGTCCTTTTTTGTCACGTCTTTGACCCAATAACAACAGCAACATCAACAACATCATCAACAACAATAAATGTAAAGCTATTCCAATGCTTTGAAACATAATTCATGAATAGAGAGACGACACATTACAAATGATCAGAGTAAATAATATAATAATGTACTGTGACGTCATGACACAAACACAATCAAAAAAGAAGAAAAAGAAGAAAGTTGTGTATTAAAATGAAAATTGAACAGTCAGGATTTGCGTCACTTGCTCCCACACATACAATCTTGGTGACATCGATACACTTGCTCTCACACCCACAAATACAAACCTGGTGACATAGATACACTTGCTCCCACACCCACAAATACAAACTTGGTGACATCGATACACTTGCTCCCACACCCACATATACAAACTTGGTGACATCGATACACTTGCTCCCACACCCACAAATACAAAATTGGTGACATCGAGAAATCCCGGGTTGGAATCCTTGCAGAAGCTATTTCCTCATCTGGTATTAGTATGATGGGCCTAACGAGCTACTCGACTGTATGCACCCTATGGAGTTGGGAAGGTCATTTGAATGACATGAACTTCTGGAAAGGCTAGCTCTATACATGTTCACACTTTCTGGCATGTTTCACTATCATTCTCTCCCCGCGGCCGGGCACGAAAGTAAGATAATTTGTTTTTTTGATTATCATTGTAATTACAATGACTAAAAGGAAAACAAAGAGACAACGCCGCCGCCTCTACCACACCATAGGCTGTGTTAGTCATTCCATCAGGGTTCATTAAGTACTTCCTTGCCGGTTGTCTTTACTTTCAGACGCTATTTTCCGCCCGAGCGATCGCCTAATGTCGTCCAATCAGGGTAAATGTAAAGCTTTCTTTGCGTGCACTGGTGTTTTCTCCCTTTGATGGGACGCCACCATCAAAGCCTCTATTTTGATTTCTTCACACCATTCACTGGCTGGCATTAAAGCTATCGATTCCACATCAGCTCCAATCTTGCCGGAAATCAAGAATATCCGTTGCGGACACATTAAATGTGGCGAGAGACGTATTCAACCTCGGTGTTTGAACTTCTTAAGAAATTCCCCATTTTTAATTTTGCTGCTTGTCAGCCGTGTGAGAAAAATTATGTGCACACCTTTACGTCACGTCACGCTCACAAATGACGTGCACGCACGAATTGATAATAAATAATCTTTTACTTCTCTTTGAAACGAATACAAGAAAGCAAGGGATATATAATAACATTTATACCTTTCTTCTTGGGGCAAGGTAGTGATGACTGAAAAATGGGATGGCGATGATTGTCAATAATTGATGAAGTCTCTCATGTTCAATAAAATACCACGAGTGGACGCTATTAGTTTTTGCTACTCCCCAGGCAACACCTAAGCCTGCCGCAAAATTAACCATTGTTTTTGGAACATGTTTATTGTGTTTTACCATTACGATCCCTTGGCGAGGAGAGAAAATTGGAGACAGACTAACGGTCTCTCATCCCAGAAGATTGCTTAATAAAAAGTCAGTGAGCCTTTTCTTATACTGGGATACGGGCTTAAAATCTTTTACGTTTACTACATGGTTACGCTAAACACAAAACTTTGGAAATCGTATCAAGTGGAGGGACTGGACTCCGGACGGGACAGGATACCGGACAACATGACACTGGCGCCTTGGTTTGGTTCGTCAGACAGTGATGACTAATTCTAATTGTCCAAACCCCAGTGATTGGTAGGTTAGAATCAATCACCACTGTCTGACGAACCAAACCAAGCCCCTAGTGCCAAATTGTCCAGTGCCGTTCGACTCCCGTCCCTCCACTATGGTTTGGATAAAATAAGATAAAAATCATCACAAATTCAGATAATATTCCTCTGAATCTAAATAAGGATGTATATAGTACAGTGTGATGCATTTAGAATCTATTTGCACGGCAAATGGACCCCGTGTGACTGGGCCACCATGTCCAGAGCGATAAGCCTTTTCGATGGGGATCAGTTCATGGCGATCGTAGACCTAATACCATTAGATCTTGTCAACAGGGAATGGATGCCTCGGGATCTTGTTCCGTTTACGGTCGTAGTGCTGAAGGCAATACATCTATACTAGTTAATATCGTGCATATATATATATGATTATAATCAAACTCTTCTAGCGCCGCCGATTCTTTGAGGATTAATTTCCTTGTTTTTTCTAGAAACAAGGAAAGGGAAGAAATGAATAGTAGGAAAATGATGCAGTGCTAGTATGGTGTGAGGCAATCAACACGAATAGGAATACTATAACAAAGATGGCCGAATGGGATAGGTGGGTGGGTGGGGAAGGGGGTGTCAAACTCATGCCTGCAGCGGCAACACTGCCTTGCCGACTAACAGCACACCAGTAACGCCACCAGCTCAATTGGTACCCAGTCGGTCTGCTGTTGTTATCGAAGTGATTTTGATGCCAGAGGCATGGGTTCAATTCATCCCCCCTTCCCCCCCCTCACTTTAGGTACGAATTTTTCTATTCTTCTTTATTGGCTCTCACTGGCACTGCAACATTGTCCTGCTATTGTTCTGTATATACTGCAGGTTTTCTAAATGTGATAGCTTTTAGTATTACAGTCTGGTGGGGTGGATGTTCAGTAAAAGAAAAGAACAGACTGGCACGAATAATAAAGCAAGGAAAATAACAAATTATAATGCATTAAGTGGTATTGAATGTTTGTAATCTACTGCAGTTGAGAGAAAAGCATTCTCTATTATCAACAACAAAAATCATGCACTCAAAAGTCAATTCAAACTTCTTCCATCTGGAAGACGGTACGCCCAAATAAAATGTAGGACGAACCGTCATAAGATGACTTTTGTCCCAACTGCAATTAAATATGTAAATGATGCATTAAGTAAATCTAAATCTTAAAGCATATTCCAAATATAAATATTCTATATTATTATTATTATTAAATATCATATATGCAAACTACCTACTAATAAAGTGGTGGTGGTGGTGGTTGTTGTGGTTATGGTGGTGGTGGTGATGATGAGGATTGTGATGACGGTGGTGGTGGTGGTGATTATGATTGTAGTTGTTATGATGATGATGATGATGATGATGATGATGATGATGATGACGATGGTAATGATGATGGTGGTGGTGGTGGTGGTGATGGGAGTGGTGACGAAGATGGTAGTGGTGATGGTGGTAGTGGTGATGATGATGATGATGAGGATGTCTATTTTACCGCTTAATGCAGAGGAACAGCGTGTGTGTGTGTGTGAGTTGTTGTTTTTTTTGTGTGTAACAAATGACAAATTGCCATGTTCATGGACAATAAAGATATATTATTATTATTATTATGTCATTCCCTTCAATGAGCATAGAGTAGAGCAGCCTGTTGTCAGGCACATCACACTAGCATTCTGGAAAATACCTTCTCTACTTAACCTACAATATCACTGCAGGGATTTGAACTCGAGACCTCTCAGCCTCGATTCCGCCATTGTAGTCACTAATCTTATTTTATTTTTACTAAAACTTATTTGTGATTGTCTTTTACATAGTGAATTGTGAAGCGCATAGAGCATAACCTGAGTCATGATTATGCTATGTATTATTATCATTATTATAATTTAATCTACTTTCTACATCTAACTTTAACTAAGAGTAAGGCCTACTTCTGTCTTGTCCAGTTTGATCTGCGGCAAATGGTCATTCTCCTGCTTGTCTATCGTCTTCATGATGCCTTCGTACACCCTCTTGTATCTCACCTGGTCCACCATGCGTACCTGTTGGGGTGGAAAGGGAATGAGAGAGATATAGCACCATGCCAGCCATGATCTGAAGGTTGATGATTTTATTGATAAAACAAACTTTAAACAGAAATAAAAAGTTTTAGACTCTTTGATACTATGGTAAAAAATTCTGCCATTTTCTTTAGCTGGTGGGTGAAAATCTGAGGCTTCACTCTATCGTTGTCTGGCCCAGATATGAGTAATACTGAACAGTGAATTGCTTCTTGTATTGGCACAGCGGGCTGATTCACTGCTTGCCTAAACAAATCTTAATCTACAGAATTTCCAGCTCTGTATCGGGCCATGTCATGCACTGACCGGGCACCGACCTGTAGTTGTCTAGATACATTTTAACCGTGTCCGCACACTAATGCCATAATATTGTCTTTATTTTCATATTTTTTCAAAAACATACCAAAAAGACAAAATGCACATTGTGGACAAAATAAAGGCAATCTTTAAAATAATTTTTTAATTTCTAAAAATCTATCATGAAAAATGTAAAATCCTAGCCAACACCTTGTTGCATTGTTTGAGGTGTACTGTAGAGCTGCCTTTAACAGTCTGCAGTTATTTATATATAAGAGTCTCAAAAGACACAAATTAAAAATGACATTATGTGTTAATTGTAAATGTTTAGAATGAAATAGGTGTTTGAATCCACAACACATACCCCGGCGTCGAACAGGGAACTGACAGGCTTGTGATCGGAAAGTCTCAGATGCTGGTGATAATCGTAACGCAACTGTTGCACGTTGGAACTTCGCCATAAGATTCTGTCACACCAGGCAGGAATTCGATTCTTCTCACTGGAGGGATGAATAATTGTGTTAATAAGTCACTATCATAAACAAAAATGTATTAGCAATAATGAGTGAAAAAAATAGAAAAAATAATGGAGAAGCTTTTATTAAAATTGTAAACATTATGACAAATACAAGTGCAATATTTCTTAATTGAATCAAATCCTTGATTCATTTTACACCTGGAGCTGAACTGTTAGTATCAGGATCATCAATTTCTGACAGTCTTCAATGCATTTTTTTCTAAAATAAAATAAAAACAAATCCCCCCCCCCCCCCCAAAAAAAAACCCC
>JARFNW010134933.1:0-10973 GCA_031763155.1 Dirona albolineata | reverse complement strand
AGGTGATGAGTGGTGTTAGTCCTCGTCATTTGGATTTACTTCCATTTGTCATGTACACCCTTCATAGCTTGACATATGGACCCCTACACTGCTTTCTGTGGTATAAAGGGGACTTGATAATCAAACAAACAAACAAACAAAAGCCAACAATACCTCTAGCGAGTCCACATTCTTGAGAGGGCCGTTGTAGAGGATAACCCCATCCTCCTCCTGCGTGATGAATTCGATGCTAGTCTGAGACTCCTCACACTGTGTCAGGGTCTTGTACACGGCCACGCTGTTCCCGTCGAAGCTGTGACGGAGTTCTTGGCACCGTGACCCTGTGTATCCAGCAGGACAATCTTGACAACTAAAAATGAGAGAAGAATTTTATTTTTTTCAACCGAAAATGCTTATAATGCATTTCATGTTTTTATGCTTCTTTGACCAAGTCGTAGCCCCTCCCAATCAATAGCTACAACTGACTTAGGCTACATACATAACCTTTGACAAAGGCTGCTAGTTTCTATAACTCTCCCAATAGCTACAGCTAGCATTTGAGACACCAAGACTTTTAACCACTCAGCCATTTCGCATCTGGGTCGAGAGTGGAAAAAAATGCGTCCACTCTTATCATCATGACGATTACTAACCTCAAAGTGCCATAGTCATCCTTGACACATTTGCCTCCATTGTGACAGTAACCCCCCGTGCAGTCGTTGGACTCTGGGAACACGTCTGCCGCACAGCCCTGCGTAGCGACCATGTAGGCTTCCACTCCCACGTAGCTGGTCCCGTTGGAGTTGATCGTCACTGGTTTGCCGGTGATGGTCAGTTTGTTGTAGCAGCCACCCTCGAACACCTCGTCCAAGCATTCATCGATAGGGACCTCTCCAACTTTGAGGCCAAGGGCTTCAAACTGGTAAATATTAGAAAGCACATTTTATTTGGGCTAATAAAAATATAAACTCAATAATTTTTCATGTGAAGACATTTGTGTGGCATTGAAACATTACAACTACAGCATATTTTGAGTAAAATTGAAGGTTAGGTGCTGAAATGCCAAAAAAAAACCCCAAAAAATTAACGTTACCTAATAACTGTGAATATGGGCACACAGGATTGATTCAAAATGCCACATTTAATAAAAAATATTATAATTAACAACAACTTTCAATGCTGTATAAGTATATGTCCATTCTCACCTCTATTTGGTTCATGAGAACAACATTGTACAGATTTACATAAGTACGGTGAATAAGACAGCAGAGGATTTCTTTTTTTATAAATGCCCTATTCGAGAAAAATATTATAATGAACTCCCAATTTTTTTTCTTTCTTTTTTTTTAAAAGTCGTACACGTAAATATGTCTTCATGCTCACCTCTGCTTGGTTCATGAGAACAACATTGTCAAGCTCGGCCGGGGAGAGATATGGTGAAGCGTGGGCCGAATACCGGACCTCCAGATAATTGTCGCCGTCGCGCAAGGTGATGATTTCCACATTCTCCAGATCGTAGCCCAGTTTCTTGGCCAGCAGCTTCCTGAATTTGGTGTAGAGGCTATCCGACTTCGCTCCAGTGGCTGGATTCTCAGGCTCCAGGATAAACTCTGACGACGTGATGCCTTCATGTGGGGAGGGGGGGTTAAAAAAATAATTATCCTTCACCATGTGAACAAAATCTCCATCATAGTCAAAGAGTGAGAATTTTCTAAGTAATATACACAGTGACCCAATTAAAAACCTTTACCGTGTGAACAAAATCTCCATCATAGTCAAAGACTGAGAATTTTCGATGTAATATACACAGTGACCCAATTAAAAACCTTTACCGTGTGAACAAAATCTCCATCATAGTCAAAGTGTGAGAATTTTCTATGTAATATACACAGTCAACAAAAGCAAGAAAAAAACCTTTCCACCATCAACATTATGATAATATTCGTAATACTTTTAGCTATTTCTAAATCTAATTTTACAAAACAGACGAAGGGGGTAATTTGTATGTTATCTATTCCCTTTAGAACCGTGATGAATCAGAGTTGGGACCAGCTCTGTGTCTGGTCGAGGACAGTGTACAAGGCAGAAGGCATTAATGCACAGACCCACGTAAAACCTGTCCAGGTTAAGCGCAAGTCTGTGCCCCACTAGTACACATGGCCTGATACAGGGCTGAAAAAATATATGGATCAAGATTTTAAAGGCAAGCAGAGGGTCAGCCCACTGTGCATGAAGGGGGTGATTACTAACAGATTTTCATTCTCACCAGTAAACCGGACTCCACCAGAGTTGGAGACAGCCTCCTCTGTCAATTCCACGACAGTGACCGCCACTGTGCTGACCACTGAGGCCTTGAAATGACCGTCATACACTGTGACACTGAATTTGTAAGGCGCACCGTCACCGTTGGACTTGACGCCTTTCTTCATGGTGATGTCACCGGTTCCAAAGTCAACACTGTGAGGACACAAAGGAGGAGTAAAGAGACATTGGTGTTAAGTCATGTGTTCTTTCTTCTTCTACTTGAGCAGTGTCTAGCAATAATGTTTGGAATAAAAATTGTGCATTGGTGGGAAAATGTGAATACATGTGTAATTGGGTGTGTGTGTAAGAGTGTGTGCGTTTATGTGTATGTGTGTGGGGGGGGGGTGAGGGGGGGGAGGGGGGGGGGAGAGAGAGAGAGAGAGAGAGAGAGAGAGAGAGAGAGAGAGGAGAGATATAGATATATATAAAGAGATGGGAAAAGAGAGAGATGGGGGGGGGGGGGGAGGGGGGAGGGAGAGACATAGAGATGCTGACACCAACAATGATATCACTGGTGAACAATGAGAGTAATGGTTATAAATAATTGGAAAATATACAACAAAGCAAAACTTTGAAAACATCTTTACCTGAAATAACTTTGCAAAGTGGCAGGTGAAACGAACGTGAAGTTTTTGTCCGGAAGATCCCAGTCGTCTTTGTCCTCCACATAGACGCGGCCAATCACAAGAGGCCCAAATGTACCCTTGTAATTGTAAACGAAGACCTCTTGGTGACCAGGGTAGTGTCGGTTGTCGTTTTCGTCGCCAATGGTGATGGTCAGCGTGTTGGTGCCAGTCTGCGCCCCGGGATTGCCGGTGCCTCGCATGTCCCACATAACGATAGGCAGTTCATAGAACTTGAGCTCCTCTCGGTCAAAGGTGGCATCTGTTCTGATAATAGCCGTTCCTTTACTACCGTCGCCATCTGAGGAAAAGACAATAACAGCGGTAGTTTAGTAAAGATAGCATAGATCTATGTTTACGAAGTCATTTCTATGTTTACTAAGTTAAGTCATTTTTCTGACTTCAAACAGAACACACAGCTGGGTCTGAGACTACCTGATTAAACTTGCCTCTCCTTTTTGCCCTTTATGTTTTGTTTTATTGGCTGACGAAGGGGAGACCCAAAACATTCTGTTTTGTTACTTGTTTAACATTCGAAGCTGTACCATTATTTGTTTCTTTGTTTGTCGAGTCCACTACATGCCGTCAAAAGCTTATAGGGGCCAGCCATATGTCAAGCTCTGAAAGGGTGCAAATGACAAATGGAACTAAATCCAAATGTCAATGAGGACTTTCACCACTCATTACCTAACACATGGCTAGAACGACTCTGCATCAGCAATTAAAGACAGGCAGGTGATGAGCCCACTGCGTACCAATATTTGTTGGGGTTTTTTTTGGGGGGGGGGGGGGGTGTTCATTATTAATTTTAAGCTCTGTGAAATTGACATTAATATCTGTATCATTATATAATTTGATTTTTTATTATAACATATTTGTTTTTTAATATACCTTTAAAATAATAATTTACATATATCCTTCATTTATTTCTATTCATTGAAATACTGTGATGCTCCATATCTTATGCATATTATATCATACATGTGGTAACCTTTAAACACGTCAGTAAAAATAATTTCTCTAATGGGATGAAAATAAAGTATTATTATTAAAATTATTATCATTATTATTATTATTATTATTATTATTATTATTATTATTATTATTATTATTATATTATTATCATAAAATAAAACAAAAATTCTTTTTTTTTTTTTTTGGTCTTACTGGGATCAAACTCCAAAGAGAACTTTTGACAGGCGATATTGGCACAATCACGTGGCAGGGCAAATCCAAAGGGTGGGCCGAACTTTTCAGTGTCCTTATCAATGGCAAATATCATCAACTGAGTGAGAGAAAAAAATAGTTTTAAAAATTGTTCAATAAGCTGATAATCAAACTTTTAGAATGGTAATGTGCAGTTATTTCACCCCAATTCATCATCTACTTGAAAGAAATGATCCGTTACGAGAGGTTGACGAAAGGGAAATGAAGATACAAAATCTAAAGAGGTTACCATTTCTTTCAATAAGAGAGAAAATGAAGAGAAAGAAGGCTTTAGATGACGCATCTCAAAACAAGTTACTTCATTTTTTTCTTCTTTTTCTTTTTCTTTTTTCATTGATACGAGAGTAGTGAGAAGTTTCGTGAATAAACTTTATCATAAGTCATACAATTATAAGAGGTGTAAATGGCACACTAAAAAAGCAATCTGAAAACAGGGTGAGAATTTATAAAAATCATAAAACGCCAGAGACAAGGATGTACATCTATACATCTCTCCTATTTTCCCTCAGACTTTGAAAATTGGGCACAACTAATAAAATGTCGTACCGGCAAATCGGATCGACCCCCGTTCTCCATGATGACGGGTTGATAATCCTCCTTGAAGATTGGGAAGTTGTCGTTGACGTCTTCGACAATGACATCCATGGTGGCGCTACCAGTCAGCTGGGGGTCCCCTGGGATGGGAATGGAGGGACAAGAATGGAGAAAATCTTACTGCAGTGCTAAGACTAGAACAAATCATAAGATAAAAGATAAAAGATAAAGTTGGGTTCGTAGTCTGAACTGTATCACAGTCCACATTCAGGGAAGGACGCAGACTTGACATAGCTTATCCCGTATCAGGCCATGTCGTTCAGAATCCTTCTCAACTCCCTGACGAGTGCATATAGTAGGGCAGACAGTTAGGCTACATCATTGTATTTGTCAGTAAGTGATTGTTTATAATGTTTATGACCAAAGTGATAGGGTGACAAACGCCATTTAGGCCTACTTAAACCTGTATAATGGTATGGTACGGTATACCAAAATGCTGACAATGCATTACTCTGCCTGAAGACCAATCCTTATTCACATTTCAGTCAAGTGAGGAAATGGCCTACTTAAACCCGTAGAATGGTATGGTACGGTATACCAAAATACTGACAATGCATTACTCTGCCTGAAGACCAATCCTTATTCACATTTCGGTCAAGTGAGGAAAACATGTCTCATGAGTATTTCCCAAGGACTCAACTTCCCAGCCTAGCCTTGCCAGGATTTGAACCTGTGACAATCTCATGATCTCAAGCCCAGCAGCCTGACCAATCAGTAAATGCCTTTGAAATTCACAACTTCCCCAAACTCTATTTCCTACACCAGTTAGAATGCAACTAACTAACAGTCTCCCCTCCCTTAGTATCTCAGAATTTATTATTATCACTGCTGCCCACTGTCTCCCGGTTCATAAACCTTCCAACTCTTAGCAGGACAAAAGACTATGGGATAAATAACGGTATTATAATAACATTTTTAACATTCACTGGTCAATATACTTACACATGGTCAGCAAGTCGCTCACAATATCCTCGCACTTTTAGACCTCGTAACTATATTGACCACTAAACGTCAGAAACTATATATATATATTTATTATAGCACTTCACTTGGCCAACAAAGAATTGTCAAGACTAGCAGAGATCAGTTCGTTACTCTCCGACTATGGAAGCGCAATTGATAACTCTTGCATTCTAATATGATATTGTTGTTGTTGTTTATCAAGTCCCCTTTACACTGTAAAAAGCAGTGTGGAGGCCAGGCACATGTCAAGCTCTGAAGGGTGCACATGACAAATGGAAGTAAATCCAAATGTCAATGAGGACTTGCACCACTCATCACCTAACACATGGCTAGAAAGACGCTGCATCAGGAATTAAAGACGAGCAGGTGGTGAGCCCACTGCTTATTCTAATACGATAATGTGTAAAGCCGAGCTCCAACTCTTGGTATTTGAGAACTTGTTAAGAGTGGCCCCCCTCTGTACCTTTGTCTATAGCAAGGATAATGATTTCCATTCTCTCATCCGTCTCTCGGTCCAGGCTCAGGCGGGTCCAGACTACGCCAGTCTCTGGGTCAATGTAGAACTCTCCACGACGATCTGACTTGCGGTCAATCGAATAGCTGTTTGGGTAAGGACAGATATTAGAAAGTATTTATTAATTATTAATAAGAGCCTGCTTGTCATGGAAAATAACCCTGTATGTTAGGTATCATTATCATTATCAATCATTATTATCATTGTCATTATCATCATCATTATTATTATTGTCATCATCATATCATGGCAGACCTTTATAATTACCTGAAGTAAGCATTTTGGGATCAACTGTTTTCAAAAGTAGACCGATTTGATTATATTATATTATATCAAACAGATGAAAATGAATGTTTACCTGAGCTCGGCATTGATTCCTGAATCTTCATCCTCGGCTGTAAAAGTGGTTACATTTTTCCCAGGCGTCTCCCCTTCTTTGATCTTCCTGCAAACGAGAAAACAAGAGATGAGTGAAGTGAATGGTGTTATGCATGGTTGACGACGCAATGAGCGCTGCCAGAAGCTAATAATCCGAATAAAAGGTATTTAAAAAATGATTTTAAAAAAGGAAATTGTTTTATTTTTTCTCTTTTTTTTTTTTTCATCCAGGGACAGTGCTATGAAACTTGCGCCATTTGAAATCAACAATAGTCGCTTCTGTTACATTCTCATGCCTGCCAGCCTTTAGAAATTCGAATCAGTCAATCCGGATGACCAGCACCCGCATTTTGTTTCACAAATAACAATCATTTATACAGCGCTTATCCACGATCATCACCATACTCTAAGTGCTTTACAGTAGCTCATTTGCCCCGTGGAAGATGATTTTTGTTGTTGAAATAGCCACCAAAGGCGATTGTTGAGGTACATTTTCATTTTCTAATATCCTAAATCCAGGACAGTCCCAGGGGGAGTAGGGACAGATGGCAGGTGAGCATTCTTATTTTATGCCATTCCCCACCCACTCGTCTGGACGACTAAAAAATAATGATGACTTATACTTACACCGTCTTGAAAGCATTAATGAAAACAGGCGACTTGTCATTGAAGTCCAACACAGTTATGTTGACCAATGCACTGTCCCTGTGATTGGGGTCTTTATCGATCACATAGATGGTCAGCAGGAAATTTCTGTGTTCTGGAATCTCATAGTCTACAGGCTGTGGGAATGAGATGAAAAAAAATAAAAATCAAAGTTTGTCCTTCATTTACATATACAAATGGCCTAAACACTGTTACTATTTGCTGTTCTAAAATCTCATTGTCCAGGGCCTGTGGTAACAGAAAATATTCAAGTTCAGTTAATTCCTTGCTATTTAATTCGTTACTTGAAAAAAATTAAAATACAAAGTAAAACAGTGTATGAACTACTTCCATGTCCAGTGTAGGACAGCACGCAGGCACAGAACAACCACAGGCTCCCCAAATCGCAACATATGACGTCAGATTCCCTCCAGTAAAACCACCATTATATACAGAAAACAACCACAGGCTCCCCAAATCGCAACATATGACATCAGATTCCCTTTATTTAATACCACTACGTCCGCCATATTTGTTTAGAATTGTCGAGGCCACTATCTCCTATTCCTAATCAAATTGGTCCTTTTGTCGCTTCTGTGTATTTATTCATTCTGTGGTACGGACTGGCATGAGGAGATAAACAGGCAATACAGTAAGTTTCAAATACGATGCATGCAGCATAGAAAATCAGTAGTTTATAATATTTTAACAGCTTCAGGTACTAACAATATACAAAAAGTTTGGGTTTCCCCTTTCTCAATGACATATTACATCAAACAACGGGGCCAAAAGAACATGTAGCGTGGCAAGATTAGGCCGTCACGCCTTCATTATTTCACCAGGGGCCGGATATACACAGACGCTAAGTTATCTACTAATACATCTGTGCAGGCTGTGAATCATTATAGTCATGTTATGTCGTGGCCATACACCGAAAGGTACAAAAGGTAAATTGATCAAGAGAGAAAGAATTATGTTGTGAGTAGAATTAAATGCAATACGAGTGTGCCAAAATATGCTAACAATTAACGCATGGTCTGTGTATACGGCCCCAGTTCGGAATAGACCTAGCTGCCTGCTTTGCTGCTGAGTGTATTTTCGGGCAATCTATGTATCCCTTATCTATTCATCATATCTCACTTACGGCTCTTCAGTGTAAATGCTGCTGAGTGCAAACCAGTCAAAACTCACCGCATAAAGTGAGATGTAACCCTTGTTGTTGCTGGTGTCGATCTTGAAATGAGCGTTGTCGTCAATGGAGAAAGTCAACAGAGCGTTTTCATCAATGTCATCATCGGTGGCCTGTACCTCTTTGATAACATCAGACTTGGAGTGATCCGATATCACCTCGCTGGCATGCTCAGATATCTCAACACTGTAGCCATGATTGAAAAAAAAAAAAAAAAAAAATGTAGACAAAAAATTTTTAATTGCACCCTATCCATACAACAGGTGTTGGTTCGAGTCTGGCTTTCGGCATTGCATTGTTAATTATCCTTGGGAGGGATGCTTTGCTTTGCATTGCCGAATTCAACCCAGGTGTAGAAATGAGCACCAGCTGCCAGCTGGGAAAGTAATCTGAGATAGAACAACATCATATCCATCCAGATAGATGGTGACGAAAAACATCACTTTGTTCGCTTCATTCGCGCTTCGGGAAACCAGGCTAAGCACCAGCTCTTCGGGCCAAAGGGCTCTGCAGGGCTTTATACTAAATATGAAATAAGAGTCAACAAATGCTGATATCTAGCATAGAAAAGAAAATCAACCTATGGATAAAACTACTATCGGTCACAAGAGCAATTGAGTGGGAAGTTGAGGCAGCTAGATCGGACAAATCAAACAGTCCAGACAAACATATTCTTTTCTTCCAAGTTAGGTTAACTACTTAACGGTGGTATATCCACAGGAATACTTGGAGGGTCGTGACAGCCCTATGTGCACCTACAAGCACGGGAAGGACTAAGGGCTAAGGAGGTTAGCTACTAGCTACTCATGGTGGATTAGTCCAGAGGTAGTGGGCTGTTTTCTGTTTACGGGTTCGATTCCCCCGGTCGACGAAAATCTTTTTCCTATTTTCTGTTCTTGTCTCTCACTGGCACTGTTACATTATCCCGCTATCATTCTAGCTACCTTGGTATTCCTCACCATCAGAATAATAGAAGTAAAATGTTGCAGCGCCAGTGAGAGACAACACCTTGCAGCCTTGAATCACTCGCTACCAACTGAGCGAATGAAATTACTTTACACAGTAAATTTTGGGACCAAAGCAAAGTTGGCACTATGGAGTCTCGTACTGTCAGTCACTTACTCATACTGCTTCTGAACAAATTTGGGTGCATTATCGTTTTCATCTTTCAGAGTGATGGTCAGCGTCGCTGTAGCAGACTGTGGAGGGTTCCCGCCATCTGTGGCTTTGACCACCACCTTTAGCTGTTGAGGTATATTCTCCCTGTCCAGATACTTTGGTTCCACCTGTGTCATAACTCGGCCTTTTTCAATGCGGAAGTAGTTTGTCTTCTTATCGTCTGTCGCACTTTTGATGATGTCATAGACGATTTGTGCGTTATTACCGGTGTCAGCGTCTGTCGCTTTAACTTGAGCCACAAAGGTGTCTGAGGAAGTAACACAAAAAAAATAGTGAATGGCACAGAATCACTCAAGACTTTCAATAATAGGCGAATTTATGTATATATTATGTGTGTGAAGTCTCAAATAGGTGAATGTGTGATTTGCAATGATAAAAAATACCATTCCTTTTGTATCTCAACGACTTGAATTTGATTTGATATATAAGCAAGATAACATTTCTCTACGACTAAAACTAAAGCATGTCCAAGCCCTCCATGTGAAGCTATATAAATGGAAGAGGAATCATTGTCTGTTCTTTACTCTATGATGTTTTTACATAAAATATTATCAGATATGTACTACTCACCCACAGGTGAATTCTCAAAGATCTTGTTATCTGTCAGGGAACCTCGGTCAAACACAGGCTTGTTGTCGTTGATGTCCTTGGGAAAGACCTTGACATTGGCATACCTAAAATTTTCAGTTGAAAAAGAAATGCAAACATAGGTACCTATATTCAGAAATAAGGTTGACACAATTTATAATATTTTCAAGTACAATTCAAATTATATTATAGAGAACAAATGAAGAGGGAGAAAGAAGAAAAAAAAACAAAAAAAAAACCCTGAAAAATTAACCACTCTTTTTATTCACACCTGTATAAAGAATTTCCCCCACCAGGGTGAAATAAAAACATATGTTGTCAGTGTAACCGCCAAATTATTCAAAATAAGTTTTTTGGTTCCAAATAATGTACAGTCGATAATCTATGTCCTAAACAAAACTCAGACAAAAATAAAATATAGAAGCAGTCAAAATCATTGGGTGCTGCTAGCTCTATTTCTACATGACACGTTTATTGAACAAATTATAACATTATTTACACTTTTGTGTAAAACTAATCTTGCCTCTTTGGTAAAATGTCCACAGTTTCTATAGCTGTAGGGTGACCACCTGAGGCTACAATACCATGTTGTCTGGTCCTGATATGAGTAATATTGATTAGTGTATTGCTTCTTGTACCAAACAAGGTTTATTGGCACTAGTGTGTACTAGTAGGGCACAGACTTGCACTAAACCTGGATACGTTGTTACCAAGGTCTGCGCATCGATGCCTTCTGCCTTGTACACTGTCCTCGGCCAGACACAGAGCTGGTCCCTACACTGTTTCATTA